>JAPYZL010149308.1:0-11015 GCA_030522825.1 Platygaster orseoliae
CCTTTTTCTCCCTTGTAGCATACAATATTTTTTCCCATGCATGTGTAAAAGTGGCCACTTCATTTTTATGGAATGCAGGAACAAAATCCTCTTTTTGGAATACTTGGAAATCAGCGGCAGTTATCAATAAAACCCTAGGGAAATATTCATAAATCCCAGATCACAGGGAAGAAAGTTGCCTAATCCGTGATTTATGAATGTTTTCCAGGGTTTTTGTTGATATTTCCCGCTGATTTCCGAGTACCCCAAAAAGGGGCTTTTGTTCCCGCTTTCCATAGAAATAAAGTGGCCTTTTTTACGGATGCATGGGAAAAATAGTTTTTAAGGTTTTTACTCGCATTTTTTTATCGAAATTCGGTCATGTTCGAAAATACTTCCAGGGAACGAGCTATGACGGTAAAACAGAATTTGATATTCTCGAAATTTTACCCTAAATGACAGTAAATGACAGTCAAAAATTACTATTACCTGCCAGAATTTTTTCTGCCCGGTAAACTCACATCCCCGTAAATGCGTCACGAACTGAAAGCGATTTTCCTATCAAACATATGTATTTCCCAGAAGCTTTGGCGACGCGAAGGGCAGTCTGATTGAAACATTGTAAATTAGAAACATATCCCAAGCGATCTCAATGGACAGGAGAGCGTGCCTTTCTCTGGGAACGCGGAATTATCCGAGGGCCACGTGTGTACGTACCGCCCGTCTGACTGGCGGCGACTCCTGCGTCCTGTAATTCAAAGCTACCCCCGTGTATTCGTTTTCTTCATCAGCCTTTGTGAGAAGAGGCAGTTTGCACTGTCGAGCCACTGCAAACGTTAGGTATATCCGCAAACCCGCGTCGACCCGGTGAAAAATAACGAGATGAGATTCAACACGCGCAAAACCCTTTCTCTATTACTTTCATTATCCGCTCAGTGCTCGAGTTATAAAAGAATAGTGCACCGGGATCCCCGCTCCGCAACATTTTTTCATCATATTACAATGATTGAATTTAATTACTTTTCGGAGAATTCACGCGTTTTCCTAATTTGATATCGAAAGTTCCTGGGTTTCTTAAAATTTGGTGCGCTAGGGTTGGAAAACTTGAAGGTTTTTGATATTTTTTAGCAGTTACAAAACTTTATATAATTTTTAAGCACAGAGTTATATGTTTTATATGGATTTCAGAAATTAATGCTTTAGAATTCAGGATTTGAAAGATTTTTGGTATAATGATTAATCGTTGCAAATAAAATTAACATAATATGTTCACATGTTAAAAAAAGGTGGGGGGGGGGTCAAAATAAATTTTCTGAAGAAAAGGGGAAAAAAATTTACTGCCCCCCTTTCCCTGGTGGCGACGTCCCTGAATAAATCAGCACCTTAAAAAAGAAAAAAACTAGGTCCTCGCCCTCGCCACCTCGAATCCTTTCAACCTGCAAAAACCGGGTTCAAAGCTCATTGTGCCACGAGCCAGGCTGTTTCTCAACAAAAAAATTTTACACTCGCTAATTTCCCTTGCCATAAAATATCTCCACGCCGAAATGCGAGGTATTAAAACAAAAGAAATCCACTCGAAAGGGTGATTTCTACGAAGCGTAAAAAGAAAAAAAAGACCACTATCGCCGGCGCTGTCGTGTAGATAAGAATCTCCGAAACAAAGTAATATCTTTATTTTCCTTAGATCCCTTGTCTCGACCGCGACGTCGGAAAAAAAATTAAGTATATATTTTGCCCTGGCAAAGAGCATGCCGTGATTATACGGCTACATTTTCGAGCACGTATGAGTCGTGTGCATGTGGAGATAATGTCATAATTCCAGTATCCAGTCCGAGAATCAAAGGAGAGGTATAATTTAAAGGGAAGGATAGCCGAGGAAGCTCTCGGAAGTTGGGAGCGCTGAATAAAGAACCGACTCTTTTTCGGGCCCCATTCAAATAGTTGCTGCAATCGAAGAAACCTGCTGGGCATTTTGCTTAACCATTATCGAGTCATCTTGATTTCGGTGATAGTCTATATCATTTTTTCACGCTCCAGGATATTTGTTTCGTAGGTTGAATGAGTTGCAAAACGATTCTTTTCGTGAATAATTATAGCGATTTTTTTCGCTTTTGATAATCAGGATTGAAAATAAATTTATCAATAGTAATAAACATTTTATTTACTATTGGTACAATTATGAGGAGTAAATATATATTATATTATATATAATATAATAATGTTATTTTTATATTATTTTATTTCACACGACTTCAACCTCAAAGTTTGTCATTCGAACGGGCTTTGAGATTATAATCGTATTAAATATCGTATTTCACATGCAGGTAAAAGCTCATTTTAACAAAACAAATAAATTCCTCGTTTTGGTAAAACAAATAGTACCCGCTTGTATAATAATATATTATTATTTAAATTATAGGATTCTACAGATTAATTCGATTACAGAACTATAGGAACTTAAAAATAGTTAAATAAATAGGCACTGATATATAAAAAGGAAAATAATCAAAGTGGATATAAATGATCCCTCATATAATACAGTTATTAAACTTTCTACCATATAATCAATATACATGTGAAGAATTTTACTGTTTATTTTATACACTTTCTGTCTATTACTAAATCAATTTCTATAAATAATTTGAATAGTATGTACTCGTATTCAACTCTCTAGAATTCGAAGTTGAATTAATACGACTAACTTTTATAGATTTTTATTAAGAAAATTTTATTGACATTGAAGTTAAACTGTTTTCTAAAATGCCAGGATTTTTGAAACATTAAACATTTTGAAAGATTTGAAATTTTTTCAAAATACTTCTCGAATTTCACAGATAGCTTTCATGAACTTTTAAATTTGATTATAAAACATTCGAACTTCTGTGAATGTTAAGAACATATTTTTATTTTTTTTTTTTCACATCATTCTATATACTTTTGAATTTCTAGTGTCATTGATTTCTAGTAAATCAAGTATTTCAAGTATTTTTTTCCTTTTTATAATTGGAGCATTTTATGATATTTTTTAAGATTTCTTTTTTGATGTCAATTATGAATTTTTCCGAAATTCGTAGTTTTGTTGATTTCTTAAAGTATTATATTCACATAGATGAACAGTATTTTAAAAAATGGTAATTTTATTATTTATTTCTAGTATTCATACAATATTGTGTGATTTCAAAACTTTGTAAGTATTTCTTATATTTTTATGTATTGTTTTACAGATGTCGAAAAATTTCATGATTCCAAATTTAACGTAATGAAGGTATCATGTGTTTTGAGAGTTTTTCGAAATCAGAAATTTTGTGAATTCTCTGTTTTTTATAGTTGTTTATCAGCTTCAATTTGCTTTTTTTTTGTAAATTTTATTCGTAGAATTTCCCGCAGTTCCATAAATAATCCTAATATCAATTTTTATGATTCAATGTTTTTCTATTCAAATATAAATTTTAGAAAAATTCCTTTAAACGTGGATTTAAAGAGTTTAAAGATTTTTCATATTTCAAGTATTTGACCATACGTGCGGACAGAAAATTCATCAAAAATATATCACACATTCACGATGGTTTACGACAATGTGTGCAAAAAAAAGCGACAAAAAATCGTTTATGATACCTTTCAAATAATATACAAAATGCGTAAGACACAACATTTGAATAATCTCGAGTTATATTTTTTTTACTACTTTTGATTCTAGTATTTAAATAAAACTGTCATCTCATATTCTACCAAAATTTTTTAAGTATGCAACAAGATTTAGATTTACAACGCAGGAATTAGATATCTAAATAATTTTTCAATTATTTACATTTTTTACAATTAGATTTATACATGATTTACAAAAACAAGATTTAGATATACGACATGATTTACATCAAGTTCAAGCGGAAAATCCACGATTTTATTTTCACGGAAAACAAATGGCCGAACACAGTGGAATTAAATAAAAAATTTCTTCTATCGATACATCACATGTTTTTGACATTCTCTTTCAAAAACTTGATTTATTTTTCTTCATTATTACTGAAATAACTATTTTATTATTTAACGTAATAACTATCTAACTATTTATTTAATAACTGGAAACAACACGTGATAAAGATAAATAAAATTCACTGCTCAAAACGAAATAATTTACCTCAAAGTACCAAATAGATGCATTTTAATATTTTATACTGATTTTCCACGCTCCGGAGAGTTCTTTGAAAGTTCGTAAGTAAAGGCTCCGAGTTCGCTGGAGCGTAAAAGTTTCATCCCGCAAGTATGAAAATCGTCGACACGACGAAATCACTCGGTGCGACGAAAATGATACGCCGCGTTCTCATTCAGATGGACTCTGGAGCGAAACAGGCACGATTGTAAATAAGCGCTATCGCGGGGAGCAATCTGTCATAAAACGTCGGGAATATCGTCGCCGGACAAAAACTCAGATTCGCTACGATAACCGCGGCGAAGGCTTACGAGGACGCGTTTCTTTGACGTCTTTCTCGAGCGTTGTTTTTTTTCCGCCCAACTCGCTCGCTGGAGAATATTCCGTATATAATGCTGGATGCGCGCGATAACTCTGCGAAATATTATGCGTTTTGACGCAACGCGACAGGAAAATATTGATCGCTCTCGGATTTTCTCCACTACGAGGCTTTTCGTCTTCGTAGCAAATCCACGACCTTCGAATTTGCGAAATAACAGAACATGGGAAATAGGGGAAGTGGGTTTCGAGCTGCACGAGAGAGATTTCTCTCATAAATATAAAAAAAAGAAGTAGAGGAAAAAAATATGTCGTATGGAGAAGCAATATGTACATAAGCACATATTTAATACTTTTCTCCTTGATTCGTACGAGATAAGAAGCTGCATTCGAGCGTTCATCCGTTATTACTCTCTTTGTTTATTCGTTTCCGAGGATGGGGATGAATAAAAAAAGTAGAAAAGGAAAAAGGTCTTTGAAACGCTGTACGTGCTTTTTTGAAAACGTTTTTCTGAAGTTGTCGCAGCGCAAAGCGAACGGTTCTGCTTGGAGGGAAACTAAAAGCTCTATGTTTCTGAATCTGGGAAAGGGTAACTTTATAAGGAAAAAGGCAAGGGAAGGAGTGGCTGACCGCAATTTTTTTAGTTATGTAGTAATTAAGAACTATGTATTTTTAAGAGAGTTCATTGGCATATTACATTGAAATACAAAGTTTATTTTTCTTGTTTTTCAATTAAGAAACTTAATAAGACACTTGTGGATTTCGGATGTAAAAAGAAAAGATATTTTTTGGAAAGATTCTTGAATATTTAAAAATTATACAATAGACGAAATTTCAAAAATGTCTCTGAATCAGGAAACGTTTAAATTTTTATGATTTTACATAACTTTGGAATCTTATTGTAATAAGTACGGTATGACATAATTAATATAATCTTTTAAAAAGTAAAAAATTATGAAAATTCTGCAAATGAAAAAAAACTTTGAAATGTTTTTGAAATTCGTAGAAATTAAAATTTATGATTGTTGTTTGATCGTCGATTTTTTGACAATTTTCAACCAAAATCATGTAATTTTGAAAATTCGAAATAAAAAGAAATTTGAATTCTTGATTATTACTATAAATTTTGAACATTAGGAAATTCGTAGAGATTCAAAGAATGTCAATAATTTATTGATTGCTGAAAATTTAGGAAATTATCTTAAACATCGAAACTATGAAAATTGTGATAAAAAAACATAAATCCAAATAAAATATTATCGCAACTCATTAAAAGTCATATTCTCTATGCACAATTGTTGATAATCGGGGAACGAAAAATAATGTTTCTAAATACAAATTATTTATCACACTTATTTTTCATGTTTCTCAATAAATAAGTAATAAAGCATTTATTGGTTTTCGTTATATAATTTTTCGTTTTTTTGCAAATAATTCTTATAATTAATTATAATTAATATAATTAATTAATATAATTAATTAATTATAATTAAATTAGCTACTTTTGTTCAAATTTTTTTTTTTCAAAGTCGATAAAGTTTTGAATTCCTTCAACTGTAAGCAGAATGAAATAAAATAATGAAGTTAAAAAAAATATGAAATACTAAGTGTTAAGAGTGGTTATGATTTGTAACTAATTCTTTATCACGAGTAATAGGTTATTTTTAATTAGGAATCGTGATGTTCGAACATTATTTCATTAAACCAAGTACAATATTTCGCAATGATTTCATTTGTATCAAAATTCTCAAACGTTTTTTTAATATATTTTTTTTGTAAAAAGCTGACGCCTTTTGATAAATTTTTAATAACTTGTTTTTTTTTAGTCTATAAGTAAATTAATAATTCGGGAGTTTTTGATGTATAATTTTTTCTGCCCTCTTGATAATTAATCAAAAAACAAGTATTTTGGGGCTTCGATCATTCTTAACTTTCCACTTCCAATTTGTGAAGAATTTACTATTACATACTTACTCCTGGTTTCTTTGGTAAAAAAAACACGTTTACTCTCTCAGTCAAGAGTACGGAGTAAATTTTTTTTCACGCGATTGCTTGTGCGAGGGGTGCACCAGGGTGCATTGCGAGGTGAGCGGAAGATTACCGTTGCACATGCACAAATGACCCGAGTCCACAACGTATGACGGCGCGCATGTTGATGATACGTAAAGCGAAGGTGGGGTGACTATGAGAGCTCGCAATACCGCATTCTCTGCTCTGAATCCGATCGGATACAAGAGTCCGGATGACGGGCTGGCAGAAAGACAGAAAATAAAGGATGATGCTCGTTCCAGCATGACACTATGCCCTTTTACCCGGAGCTTTTCCATGAAATGCAATGATTACATTGCTGTTTAACTCCCATTTATGGAACTCCAATAAGTGAAAATGATAAAAAATGAACAGTGTTCTCAGCATCGATCTCCAAAAAGGACTAAATAATACAGAAAATAGTCCAATACTATAAAATACAAGAGAAAATAAATATTAATCGAAAGACAATCAAGAAAATTCGAGATAAATTTCCCAGTCATCTTACTATTATAGCATACACATCAAAGAATTAAAAAAAAATTTCCAGTAATCTTCATTTAAAAAATATCTTCCAGTGACAATGATTTTTTTTTTTTGTTAACATTCATAAAATAAGTCCAAACGCAAAAACTCCAAGAAACGTTAACAAAACTCATTTCTTCTTCTGAAACCCTCGAATTTCCGCCTCATACCAATAAAACCGATTCAATTTTTTTTGCCGGCCAAGATCTTGCGTTGGCGGAATTGAACTCGAAATTCCAACATGAAACACTCACAGAACACCGCCCCGGATCCCCAGAAGTAAGACATTTCAAGCCATCATTATCCAGCATGATGCAAGCTGCAATACATCCTCAAGACAAATCCCGTTCACGCAGAAAGAGCCCGACCTTCCCAAAAAACCTCGAGAACTTGTGCCATGAAAAATCCCTCCGACTGCGAGAACGTTTATCCTCTTTTCGACAAGGAAATCACTCTCGACCGTGGTCAAAATTGATGCCGCCACGGCCATTTTTACGGTAATTGCAGCGTACAATTAGGCCTGGAGTGATGCGACTCGCAATGCACGTATTTCTAAAGCCCACTTGAGTCGATACGTATCGGGTGATTCCAAATGCTCATTACTTGAGCAACTTGGATCTCGTCAAGGTCAAAAGTTCTGGTTTGGAGACTTAGAAGGAATTCTAAAGAGTTTTTGAAATTCCGGACGTTTCTTAAAAGTTGTTTGAAATATGACTAATTTATTTTATGTTTCTTTTAATACCTATTTTAAATTGTTTCTAACTTCACCATAACACAGAGAAAAAAAAAACTAACAATTCAGAAATTCCTAAAAAACTTGGATTCATTTTTTTTTCAATCTCTTGAAGAATTTAACCTTTTACAGTGTTTTTTTTTCTGGCTGTATCCATTTGTAGAGTGGAAATTTCAAGTTTTTGATTTCGCCAGATAATCAAATTAAAGGTAATCTATTCGACTTAACGATAAATAAGCAAACTGCAGTTTCACAAACTAAAGGTAAGACAAGCGGACTGTTAATTCATTTTCATTCCAACTTGATTCTGACTACTCGTCTTTCGTTTCCTAACTTTGGGCATTGATATAGTTTCATTATCGAAGTCGGAGTGTAATTTTCTGTGGATCACGAAGTTGTAAACATTCAGAGTTTGGTTTTATTAAGATTGTAAATTCCGTTTTTGTGAACAACATTTTCGTCGACATTCTCACGACGAAGTGTTTCAACTTCTAAATTACAGCCTAGGAGTCATTTTAATGAACCGAAAGTTTACCAATTACAGTTAAGGAGAAGTTTGAACGCTTCGAGTTACGTTATTGCTAATTGCGTTACTTTTGTATCAACGAAAAGGATTCCGTGATTCAATATGTACTTATTTCATTTTTTTGGTTTATAATATTCTGTGATGAACATAAAAAATGGAATTTGTATTGAAGAAATATTACAAAGGAGGAACGATGAAAATGTTGGTTAAAAAATTTTTTTTTTTTATTATTTATTGCATAATAAAAAAATTACATATGCGTCATGAATTAACAAAGGTTTCGAGCCGTACATGTAATTAATATTTTTATTATCCTGATACCGTTCAAAGATCGAAATTCAATATAAAAAATTTCAATGAATGTCATTCTGTAACACAATTGCGAAGTATGTATTCCATTTGTAATTTTTACATACAAAATAAAATATTACAATTGTCGAAAGCCACAAAAAGCGATTTTGTAAAGTGAATAGTAATTCAGACTTGAGCAACAAATTAGTTTGTTTTGTACCTGTATTTTAATTATCAATGATTATTCAAGAAAAGTTTTAATGAGCTCTCGCCAAATTCAAAAAGTGAGTATATTTTTAAGAAAGTGACAAATTTTCAATGAAGTCAAAGAGTTATGGAAAACTAAAGAAATATTTAAAATGGTATATTTTGTAAACAATTCACAAGGATTTGTTTAACTTTGAATGTATATCACAAAAAATTACGAAAAATTGTTTATAAGTCGAATTAATGTTCATGACATTAAAAATTTGACATGGCTTGAAAATTTCTTAATTTTCAGAAGTTTAAATAACATTGAAAATGTTAAAAAATTTTCATAATTAAATTCTGAAAACTAGCATGATATTTATGTTTTGTTTTCAAGAAAAAAAGGGTCAACTTTGTGATATTCGAAAATATTACAAAAAATATTAATAAGTTGAAAAATTTTTCGTAAAACTGAAAAAAGTTTTAATGATTGGAAACTTATGAAATAAGGTGATTTTTGAATAAAGATGAAACATGGCAACTTTAAACGATTGTCTATATTACTCATTTTTAAACAATTTTTAATCTAGTGAATTGCAGGAAATATTCTTTTCATTTCTTATAGGTATTTTTTCATTATCAAATCTAATTGAAATATGCGTGATGAGGTTTTTTATTTTTCAGTCAAAATCCAAGAAACTTGAAAAGTGTTCGAAAATTATTAAAAATTCCGAACAGTCAGAAAAAATCATAAAAAATTTGAATTTTTACAATACTTAATAAATTTTCAATCTCAAGAGTTTCAAAAAATATGAATAATATTAAAAACTGTAAGGATTTCTTATAAGTCTTTAGAATTCAAAAAATCCGTAGGATTTCAGAAACGTTCAGAAATTGTGTGGACTAATACCGTTTTCATATTTCAATAAAATATTCAACGCAATATTTCTGCATTATGGTATGAAAATCTAAAAAATCCAATAATATTCAAGAATAACGAAAAATTGAAAAAAGTTGAACAAACTGGAATAACAGTTTTAATGATGTTCGAAATTTCGGAAATTTGACAAATTTCAAAATCATTTTTAATGTTACAGGTTGTCAGTAATATAATAAATTTTGAATATTTTGTGTAATTTCAAAAATTAATCATACATTTAGTATTTTGTGTTCATTATGATATTTATTATTGAATATGCATAACAAACTTTTATCGTATTTAAAATAAAACATTTTAGATCTAAAAGGTATCAAAAAATTTTAAAAACTTCTAAAGAGTTGTACAGACTATACAAATATTTAGAAAGTTATTGATAGTTCCTATGAAGTTTGAAATTTTGTACACATTAAAAAGTTCAAACAACATGCACGTAGTCCAAAACAACAATAATGTTTGTTTCATACTAGAAAATCATTATTAAACTGGAAAAACCTAGAATCATAAAATTTGCGTACAATTTTCAATAATACAAAATTATTATCCAAACAAATAATAAAAAAAAACAATACCTAACTTTTCCAACGTATTTATATCCCTTTAAGATACTTATTTATATCAATTTTGAACAAAACACAAAGTCCCGTACACAAACTTTTTTCCTGACTAAAATAAACAGACTTCCCAGATGCCAATCACCAGACTCAACTTGGACATTTCTAAAACTGGTCCTCCGACTCCCGTTCCCCAATGTTTACTTATGCATTATTTAGCGTGGATCAATCCGATGGCGTTAACTTCTAAACTGTTCGAAATACATCGCATAGCGAATCGTATTTACGCTCGACATTGTTGGGAATTGTAGTTACGGACATCATGAGGTTCTGAGAGCTGTTGTTGACTTGGAGAAAGTTTTCGTGGATGCCAGTTAGCGTTACCCGAAGAATTGTTCTAGATTTCGTTGATTGTTCTCTGTAACAAGAGGATGACGAGGTTGAGAACCCCTGTCGAGGAAAAAATGATGCTTGAAAGAAGTGGTCCAGCAGGACAACGAGAAAAAACCAAATCGAAAGCATAATAGGCGGGCTGTAGTAAATGAAAATGGTTTTATCTTATTTCTTCATTGCAGCTGTAGGTAGTTTAACCTTCAGTGAAAAAGATTTTACTGGATTTTCCAATTCCCTCGATTTTCACGAGGATGAAAATAATAATCATAATTGTTATCTTTAGAAAACAGAGATATGTAAATAACAACACGGGATTTGCAATATTTCTACAAGCACAGTTTATTCACTTCTGGCACTAACAATAAGTAACAACACGGGTTTTACAATGGCA
>JAPYZL010149309.1:0-12859 GCA_030522825.1 Platygaster orseoliae
CAGTTTTTATCTATTTCGCCAAAACGTTTTTGATGTAGCTCAAAAAGTTGTTTCTTCATTGAGTAATTTAAGTAAACATGAGACAGTTTTGGAAACAATAATTCAAAACTTGTTTGCAGTTTAGTCATTTTACATCAATTTAAAAGGATTCAAACAACTGTGTGTTACGATAAAGTTACATGAATAAGTTTTTATTAGAATAACTAGTAATTGATGACAACTTATAATTTCGATAGTATTAATAAACGGATATACTCGAAAAAATGTTGATTGACCGTCATTGACCGGTCAGAACACTTTCTGACCTGTCAATTTACATACAAGAGCGTAAATTCCTTACGGTCACTGACCGTCAAATGACTGTCAAAATGACCACGACGTCAGAGAAATTTTTCTGACCAGTCTATTCACATCTCTGATCATCGATGAACTCATTTAGGTCAATTAAATAATTTGTGTGCATGATTCACAAATAATTCAAAATTGAATGTAGAAACTTGGTTTATTATTTGGCATCTAGAAAGTGAATGAATATACTATAGAAATAGAATTTTGAATGAATTTGAAGTAAAAATTGGTTTAAATATAAACAAATCTCTTGTCTAATTTAATATTTTTTTTTTTTTCATGATAACACTTATGAATATTTTTAATTTCAACTATATTTTCTGACTATTCCTGGTCGAAAAATTATTGCCTCTTATGAAGTAAAAATGCTGTTATTGAAAAGAAAAAAAGTAGGGCTCTAGAGAAACGAGTAAATGTGTAATAAATATCATGTACAAAAATCATAATTTTTTTCACATCAATTAGCAAATAAGTGAATTCAATGCATAGTTTACATTCTGCTTTATCCATTTAAAGCAAACCTCAATGTATACGGTTTTACATAATTGTGCAAATGTTTATTATCGTTTCGATTTTTCGGATACATTTTAAGAACGACATAAATAAATGTGTGCGTATACACTCTTCAACTCTTATGTAAACTTCGTATTTTCACTGTAAATATCCAGAGGCAAGTTGTTACATCACTTTATTTTGACTATCGAAAACGTGCAGTGCTATAGCGTATACTGTGTATCGACGCTGGTGGAAAATTGCTGAGATACCCAGGACTATTGCCGTGCTATCAACGTAGCTCCCCTCTCGGGTCTCGTATCTGTCCGGTATTACTTTCCCATTGAATTTTTCCATAGAACTAATATCATAGATAAGACGTGTTTAGCATGTGTACGGGTCCTGAATAAGAAGGAGGCTTGAACCGGCGCCAACATTTTCAATCGCCCTTTGCATCATGCTTCGCCTCGTCCTATTTCCCTCTCGTTTCTTGCGTCCTCTTTCTTCCCCAAACCGCAGACAGTGATGCAATTTTCCGAATTGAATGCACTCGTACTCGCGCGCGGTTTTCTGATGCTACCTTTCGGTTCCCTCTTGTTTCGCAATTTCACTTTCCAAAATTTTGGCGTCGTTTCGCAAGAAAAGACGGACAAAGCACTTCGCGGTCGCTCGGAACCGAGAGGGAGTAAAAGAGCGTTTCGCCAGCTGCGGCGGTGTGAAAATAGCTGCATTACCAAGTTCCCACAATGGATCTCGATTTATTTTAATGTGCTTGGAGGCATTTTAATAAGCTTCGCGCTGCTCATCACCCGTGATTTATCAAACAATGCGTCTTATTACCAATGCAGAAACATTTTTATATTACTGCAATTCTTCGCTGTTATGAGTTGGATTCGTTTTCTGATTCATTTTTCATTTTATGATTAGTGGATGTTTCTCTATTTATCATCGTTTTCAATCACCCTTGTTACTTGACTTATTAGGTGTAATTTTTTTCTTGAAGAGGTTTCAGAGGATGGGGAGGGAGGGGGGTTAATTCATCGTTTCACTACTTGTATTCGGTATTTTGTCATTGAACATTTTTAAATTCTGCAAGTGGTTTGAACATTTACTATGTGTATATTAAAGTCAATCATTACACAGAGTACAAATCTCCAAATTATTAATCTACAACGATAATTCATTATGATTTTCATTGTACATGATGCGCAAACGTAAAATCTGAAATCGCTGTAAAATCGATATTAGTTAATGTTTGTGTGGAGTTTGAAGTAACATTAATAAACAGTATATCTGATTGTTGACAATAACAGTGGGAACGTTAGAAATATATTCAATTGTTTTTTTGTTATCTCAAAATACAGGACGCCTGAAAACTGCAAATGTAGACGTACAAATCATATTTTGTAAGCGTCTTCTACTTATGTTTTCAGTTAATGAAAAATTTTATAATTTCAAATTGGCCCAAAAAAAATGAATGTAAACAAATGAAAAAAATGTAACGAACAACTCTTTTACAATATAATTCTATTTTTAAAATTTTGTTTAAAAAAAAATAATGTCAAAACTTTTATTTGTTGACTCCAAAATTAGTTGAATAATAGAATTTTTATATACAAGTATGAACAACTTCGATGTCTCAATTTTCGTTGGTTTTTGTGAAACTCCTTTACAGTATTTTGTCACTTTATGATTGTTTAAGTAGGAAAATGGCTTATTGAGATAAATATTTAAATATTGAAAATAAAGTTTTCAAAATCTTATTCTCTTTTTCCGTTAGTTTCTCGGATAGGTATTTTGTTACAATGCACTCATTTTGTAATAAAATAAACAAAACTATTTGTAAACTAAAATTTTTAACCCCAATATTTTTCAGTTAGAGTTGAATTTGAAAACATAAAATAGTAATTTAAAAGTAGTTTTGGTTGTTGGAAAAAAGTTAGGGATGAAGAAAAATATTGAATATTCAGGAAAACATTTTTAAACGCTTAATTTCGTTAGTTAAAAAAATGTGTTGTCAATAAAAAATTATGTAATCTTTTTGTAAAAAAAAAGCTGAAAATGTCATATACTTATTTGGATAAGCTATGTTCGAATGAAATTTTATTATTTCTTTTTGTAATTCTACCAAATTAAAGTAACAATTAGTTTAAACATAATAGTAAGTATATTGAGAAAATTTTTTATTTATATTTTGGGACTTTGATAAGTTTGTTAAAAAAATAAGTAAGAGTATGAAAAAAAATATTCAATGATTTAGAGTAACATTGCCGTACACAATTTTTTAAAAGTTTTTTCGAAAAAATATTTTGTTATTAAAAAATGACTTTTTCTGGCATGCGGTGGGACGAACAGTAAAACTATATTTGATGATTTTTGAAATGTGATTTTTACTTCTGTTTGTTGAATGTATTATGTGTGAATCATATAGATTATAATTTGTCAATGAAGATTTCTTCAATATTTTGCCTGTATTAGTAAAATACTTAAAAATTTTATTTGTGAAAAATGTCCTCCATCATGATTAATATATAAATTACAAACAGTATTAGCATACTATCATTTGTAAGGGACAAAAAAAACTTGAAGCATTTATAAAAAAATGTTAAAAAATAAAATTCTGAATTAAACCAAAAGTGACAATGGCCGAAAAATATGATAAGAATAGTCACGAGACTCGATAGAATAACTTTAGATTCCAAATAAAAAATTCCATAAAATCCTGATCCATATCCGTAATTTCACTAAGCAAACATATTTAAGTTTCAATTTCAATGGAAATCATTTCCAGAGAAGAATATAATCCAAACTTAATTTACGCGCGCGTTTGAATAAATGGATTGACCGAGGAAAAACACGAAGAAGGTGGAATAATTACATCGCGGAATATTGACTTTTTTTCCGCCTAAAGAATAGCAGAAAAATCCACAAGCACTGTCGTCAAGTACATGGAATGCAGCGCGTAGCGTTTCCTATGAATATTAAAATGCATGATTGGGTTGCCGTGCATTTAAGCTTATTTAAATTTGAATCCATACATGAGTGCTTGAACAAATGCGTTGTACTCGGATTGTCGTTCGTTTGCCGTGCGTGTAGTGTTGTGTGTCAGGCACACGAGCTCAACGTTCGTGAATGCGGTTTCGAGTATTAAATTCTTGTAGTGCACAGTGTATGCACGCAAATTAGAATACCATGGGCGTGTTCGCATGCACAGAGAGACAGCGATAGAGGGAGAGTCCTCTGACTGTCGGCCTTTTGACTTTTGTTGGCTTTTCTGCCTGTAACACGGTGCCGAATTTTCGCGTGTAATAAATATTCTGCTCCAGTTAATTGCTCATCTCGTCTGAACTCGACTATTGACTGCTGACTCCAAAACTGGCGCTGTCGTGTCGTCCATTCGTCGACGTCGAGACTCTTAAAATGAAAAACATGCTTTTCGTGAAGAAACGTTCGTCACGTTTTTCAGGGACTCGATTTAAACGCTTCAATCATTTTGGATTGTTCTTCGTATAAATTGTTTACGCCAATAAAACCGGGAAATTGCATGTAAATCATTATTGACTACGGTATTATATCAGCAAAAGTTGCGTCGTCACTAGGAGATGGAAAAACCTAATAGCTTCTCTAACCGATCACAGTAAGGTGATACCGTAGGTTGCGGTCTCTACCTCGGTAATTTATTCGGGCAAAAATGCCTCACGCGTAAGATTGTTACGGAAGGCTTGTTAATCTTCGGAAGCGTGGAACACCGTGGACAAAATTGATTTAACGCCTCTGTGGCTAATTTTTTTTCTTTTGACGCACCGTGGCAAGAAAAAAAAAGAGGTAATGAAATTATACCAGTAAATTCTGAGTAACTTCTTCGTGCATTATCAAAGGCATGTAACCTAACAACTCCCGAGCACCTGTTAGTGACAAATAGTATTCATCGCGCCTTGGCGAACCAACGCGCAAATGGCCGGAAAATTCAAGCCTTTTTTGCTCTTCCTGGAGCGAGGCGTGAATTATTTCGAGTTTTTACTCTTTCTTTCTTTTGCCACGGTTGTTAACGTGGCAACGTCACAATCAAGTACGCGGATTATTTTATGGGAATAGGTGTACGACTTTTCTCGAATGGTAGAGTGAATTTACAAGTTCAATCCAGCGAAATCCTTGAGAAGCCTAGAATCTGTGTCTTCTTGGAGGTCTGCATGTCAAGATGAAAGATGTAATCTTATGAAACGAAGCGCTCGTCAATAACTCTATCACTTTCATGGTATAAATACTTCGATGCAGTCCTACCATAACGTATGCATTTAATTAAAATTTCAGCGACGTAATCTATTTTTCTCAAATTTGATATTCCGATCACCCCCAAGTTCTGAATCCTTTTTAGATTGCTGCCTCTAATTAATTCACTTCACTCTCTCTCTCCCTCTCTCTCCGGAGCCCGTCGTTATCGCTTCGCAATTAAATCAAAAACGAACAATACGTGCCGATAAAGGCCCAAACGAAGCCAAGTTATCTCGACTTAATAAGGTTACCGTGTTGCGCGAAACGTTTGTAAAAATCCGGGAATCTGATCGATACGGGATCCGGGCCTTGATCGATAACGAGGCAAGGGAAAAGAGAGAAAAACGAGGGAAGGGAAGAAGTAGACGAAATGAGTCGGAATCTCGAATCGCGGCCCGATAAAGCGCACTTGATTCGGACTTGTTGGTTGATAAGAGAGCCAGATAATAACCAGATCAAACAAATAAGGCAACCTGCTCGGGACCCAAAGAGAGCCAATTACAACTTTTCCAGCCTCTCCTCGGTCTCTCTTCCCATTCGCTCTCTGTCTCTTTCTTTTCTTTCTCTCTCTCTTTCTCTCTCTGGCTTTTCCAGTTGCAGCCTCCCCCGCGGTCATTGGTTGTTTTGGTCGTTATTTTTTGGCGGGGAATTCGCATGCTTTCCCATATTCGTCGCGTACCGATCAAGCGGCTTCTCTCTAATGGTACAAAACGCTTTCGTTGGGGAGATATGTTCTTCCCCGCCGGTTATCTCCCAACTATTAGCCGCGGCTCTATGCAAATACGGTAGCGGCAATAGGGAAGAGCCGGACGACGAAAGAAAGAGAGAGTGAGAGAAGATCCTCTCCTCGGAGAAGAGGAACGAACCCCATTAATTCTGGGGAACACGGGTGATCCCGGCAAGGATAAACCGCGCCGTTGTCGTTTGGCAACACATAGGTTTGGAATAACTCAAGATAAGTATGTATAGCCCCCGCTAACAGTACGTTCCGGGAAGTGAAGTCCCAGGCGCTTCATTCCGCGTCCGATCGCTTACGTGGCTCGTAATGTTACTTCCTGCACTTGTATATACATATATATCTATACATAAGTGTAAACGTGTACGTATGTATGTAAGTATGTGTATATCTATACCGGCTAGGTATTCTCAGGGGGCTGCATCTTCTATCTCTTTCAACGGCTACGATACTTCCCACGGCTATTCGAAATCCAGCGTGTAGCACGGTCCTTTGGCGCTTTCCGATACCCCACAACGCACGCAGCGCTCCAGTACCGATCGCTTATAATTGTTGTCCCCGGGTCTCCGAGGCGCTCTCAGTCGAAATATGAGATGCTCCAGTACGATTCTATTATTTTCACCCTTACTTAGAGAAAATTTCTCTCTTAATTAGTCTTTGAAATGTTGAGAATTTTTCCCATTATTTTATAGAATGATTCGAACGTTTTCCAGTTTTTTCGAAAAGTTGAAAACTCGCTGTTTAACTATCTGCTTTTCTTTTTGAATCTTCTGAGCTTAGAATAAATATTAAAAAAAAAGATATTCATTGTGTGCTTGAGCACTGAATAAAGAAAATGGTTTTTCTATTTCTTTCTTCGTTTCTGCTCAAACCGTCTCTAATTCACTTTTTTCAATTTTGACTGAAGATATCTTACGCAGTACGTGAATTTAGACGATAAAAAAGCATAGTAAATAACTCCGATCGTTGATCCGTAGAGAGTTGATGCGTTGATTCAATCGTCGGGAATCCCTTAATTGGGTGACCAGGCTTAGAAATTCAACCCCGCGCGCGCAGTAAATCAGGGAACCCTTCTTACGAACTCTCTCATCAGCGGCCGGCTAGAAAATGCTACCCCTCTCCCTCCGCCTCTCGGAACTTCATAAACAAACAAACGCGAGCAGCTTCTTTCCTGGCGCGGGTTTTTCTACCCCACGAATCGGAAGTCATAATGTGACGCTAAGTGTCTTTTGCTCTGTGAGAACGGTACGACCCTGAGGACACATACCGTAATGTATTACAGTAACGGTCTTCGGCTGAGGCATGCGCTTGTCTTTCTCCAAATGGTGCATTTGTCATTATTATATACGCAGGCGTCCACGTGCGCTCGCACAGTACATGACTGGTAGCGTAGAGATCGGGAAAGGTCGGGATAAAGAGATCTTGTACTCTGGCATGCGGTATTGTACGGAAAGCCTTTTGTGACGAAGAAAAGGGGAAAAGGACGAAGACGTTAAAATCACTTGGCGTGTCCCACATTTCTCTCTCCAAGGTAATTGAGTGGAGAGCGCTACATATTCGAACGACAATTATAGGAAAACGAAAGCCCTCGTAAGAAGCATGTCGATTGCGCTACTTGTAAACCGAAATATTAACCGATCACGTGGATATCGAAGATCGTTCCAAATGAAATTGTCGACTTTGAAAGAGAACGAAAGGGCGGTGAAATGTTCATGTTCGTGTGCTTTCTATTTGAAAAATTGAGAGCTCGAGGATTTTTTTACGGAAGAAAAACAACAGAGCGAAACTAATGAAGTCAAGCGGTGGAAAGTTCAGCAAGTTCGTCGCGTGCGGACAAGGAGGAATGCCGTGTTTTGTCATGTAAACACGAAAGATTTCTCACACCAGATGTGCCAGAGCGGGCATTCCATGCACTGGCACGCCATTGTCAGCAGGCTTTATGCTGAAAATATGATTTCTTGTGCACCTTCCTTAATCTCGTTTGTGCATGCAAAACAATTTCATTCTCTTTATTCTCGAAGATTGATGCAGGGAAACTTTTTAATTAAGGGAATTTCAATACGGGTTCGTAAACTCGGCTGGCAACTAAAACGGTAGTTGAATTCGCATGATACACGGGTAAGACCGAGGCCGTATAAAGTTATCTGACTTGTTTCATTGTACGACGGTAATGCGACCTACTGGCATTGCGGGCATGAATACTACTCGAAAAAGAAGGAGGTCTCTATCGTGCGGGGAATGAAAAATTATAGGTCACTGATGTGAAAATCCGTAGCGGTAGAATTTATAACGATAATGTTAGTGCTTAAAAGAAAAGTAACCATTGGAACAATTTGTTGAATTATATACTACTATGTTTACTGTTTTTTAATTTAAGATACAAACTGTATCGTTTATTGTTCATTTGTTACAGTAATAAATAACTGTGTTCACAATGCATATAAATAAGTAAAAGATTTTTTCCAGAAGACTTGATTTAGTAATCAAGTGACTTATGAAATGGAAAGTAGCGTCATAATGTTATACTTAAGTGTCAGTATGATAATAAATAAATAATCTTTGAATGAAAATTCACAATAGCAATTATAAATAGTACATTGAAATTGCACATGTAGACATGTTATAACATTGTGGATCGATACGATTTGACTGAAGTTCATAAAAACTTTAATAAAAACAGAAATGATTGTGAATAAATCATGGTAAACTACACGATAATAACTAAAAACGCTAAAAATTCCAATTTCTATAAGTTATTTGAGTATAAATGAATAATGCCATATAATTTTAAATAAATCCTCAGGTAATTTGTAAATGCAGTAATAATTCACGTAATATAAGAAAAAAACGTTATAGAATTCTCGAGATTTTGGATATGTATAATAATCAAAAATAATAAAAATTGATCAAATAGTTGCGACATTTCTCTATTTTTTTTTCTACAGTATTTTCAACATTTTTTCGTTATAAATATTAATGCAACTAATTTTTTTCGTTACTTTAATTTTAATGTGGTCTTCTGCAATTTTTTTTTCAATTTTCTGAATCTTTTGGACGCTTCTTTTCGATCATTGCAGTTCTTTGTGTACATATTTTGATTCATGTTTGTGACTTATTATAGGTGTTCGTACATGTAAAAAGTTTCTTGTCTTTTTACATGTTTCGTTATATTTTTATTTCGCTGTTTCAAAATTTTCTGTTATTTTAGATTCTTATTACTTTTCGAACTTCACTGAATTTTCGAAGGTATTCTGTAAATTTTGCATTTTCCTCCAAAATTGAAAGTACCTACTTTTGTTACTTTTTGGCAATGTTTTCTTGGAGTATTTAGCATACTTCTGTGATGTATTGTCGCTTCTTATATCTTAATGTCGTATTCAGTACTTTTTTACAAAGTTTCTAATTTTAAAGTTTTCCATATTTCTTCACAGCTTGTTGTTGTTCAGTGTTGCTTTTTTTCTGTAGCTTCCTTTAGTTTTTTGTATTGTTTGTGATTTTTCGTTATTTTTCCTTATTCATTGTGTTCTAATGTAATCTTTACGCGTGTGACTTAGTCGTGCCATGTTTCATTTCCTTCAATTTTGTGATGATTTAAAATAGATATTCTAATGCTTTTGTCGTTTTTGTAGTAATATGTAGCTTAATCATTTCGTTATATCTATTCGTTCATTGGGTATTTTATTATGAAAAATTTTTTACTCTAAAAAAGTTTTATAATAGTTTTAAGTTTTAATTATACTTCAATAAATGTCACTTCAAATATATTCTCATATGAAAACAGAAAAAATATACTAGAGAGTGTTGAGTTCATTGAAAATTTTTTCGCAAGGCTCTATCAATTATACATTCTTTGACATTTTATTGATTAATAGCACTTATGCAGCTACGAAGTTATAATCAACTATGTATAATTTCATTGTATATTTACTAATAGAACTTTATGAAAACAGTAATATTCATGTATCTGTTCACTTGATGCAGCTATATCAATATAAACTCTCGTGATTGCAAATAATGGTCCATCGCATACATGAATTCGAACATCTCCGAATTCACGAAAAAAATCCCACATGCTGCACCATTCAACAATGATTCAGAGCCTTTGAATTTTCCGCTCAACGTTTTCCCGATTTATCCTCGACACGAGCGACTTTCGATGAAAAGCAACTTATCGATCCTCGAGCCGATCACCTGGAATAGTAGCCAAGTCCCCACGGGCAGGGATTTAAATGTCGCTTGTAAACATGAAAAAGAGCAAACAGTTCTCGTGGAGTAAATCCTTTCTCGTATCGAGTAACGACATAGAAACCCATCGGGCCCCGGCTCGAAAATTCCTGCCAGCGTGGTATATACGTAGGATCGCATCTGTGATCGGCGTCGCAGCAGCAGCGTCCGCGCGACGCATTTGAATAGATAAAAGCCCTATTTCTGGCCCCTCGTTATCCCCTCGTAGACTTGGGCAATATTCCGCTGGCGCGCGTATTTCACGAATACGGTTCGTTACCGCTCCTCGTATGCGTGCAGTATCTAAATAGGCGCTCGAAACGGAAGCCACGATCGTCCCGCAGCCGTGGCTCGTCGACCTTACAGGTGCTAATGGCCGCGAAAGATTCGGTTTAACCGTTTCAGCGATGAGCAGTTTAGATTCCCGGCCGCTTACTTCCGCGATTACGAGGAGCGTGCACGTTACGTGGGACGTCGTAGCAGGGGAATCGGGGCCCCGAACGTCAGCCGGATCGCGTGCTAATTGCATCGCGGCGCGTTTGCGCCGTCTTCTTTCGCATTGCTCGGGTCAGGTCCTTTCACCGTAGGACGACGACGACGCTGCTGCTGAGGCTGCTCCCGCCGCCGCCGCCGCCGCCGCCTGGAAATCGTTATTATGCATCGGTCTCATGGCGTTATGCACGTGCGACATCGCCGCGGTATGCGAGCTCCACGAGCTAGGTACCGTTACTCAGCGTCGATACGACGTTGAATAAGAAATCGCTGAAAAATACCCGGCCATACACACAATGACCGTGGTCTAAATCAGCGTAACCCCGATCGCGATAACGGGGTCCCGCTCAATGACGCCCTGCATTTTCGTGTGCTCGAATTTTTGGCATGTGACTGGCATTTTATAATGACGAGATTCAGTAGGGATAGTGGAGTTCTATAGGAATTATCGGTTTCAATAGAATTTTTCTGTAGAAATCAATTTTTTAAGGATAGCATTGAAAAAAAATGTGAAGAATTTTTTTCCTCCATTTTATGGATGGTCGAAAATGAGTGAATTTGATATTGTGCGATTCATGCGTTCATTGAGGTTATTTGGGAATAAATCGAGAAAATAATGAGTTTGAGATATCTTTTGTACACTTAAACCTTGAAATTTGTCCCTCTGTTAGTCTTGTTCGGCCATTTTCAAATGTTTGTTTAGGACTGTGTAGCTCAAAGGTGAATCAGGTTTTCACAGTCGACACAATCGACACGACCCAGTATTTTCCATCTGAGCGGGCACAATAATTAGTCACTCTATTAGAAATAAAACGTTCTCTGACAGAGAATTTCACAGAATCCGACAGAAAAA
The DNA here is from genome assembly GCA_030522825.1 of Platygaster orseoliae. Taxonomy (NCBI): domain Eukaryota; kingdom Metazoa; phylum Arthropoda; class Insecta; order Hymenoptera; family Platygastridae; genus Platygaster; species Platygaster orseoliae. The sequence continues at coordinate 11,418 of JAPYZL010149309.1, forward strand.
CAGACAAACAAAAATTTGTTCCATCGGCTCGTTTCGAAGGGACAAATTTCAAGGTTTGAGTGTAGTTTGGAATTTTACGAAAATTAATATCGTAGTTAATGATTTTGAAAAAAATTATGCAACTTATTAGTCATGAGTATTATTTTAAGGTAGGTTTTACTAAATACTAGCCGAGATTGCACAAAATATCTGTATTTTTGATAATGTTTCGTAAATTCAGTAAAATCTCCAAAGGCAGTTGTGATGGATTTCGAATAAAATTTTTTTAGTGTGATTTTTCATGGTTTTCAATACGAAGTTTTTATTTTCTCTGCACTCTAATGGTTGACAAGTTATTTTTGCTTATGTTTTGCATTGTTTGTAATAAAATGATTTGTAACTTAAATATTTTTCTTTACTTTTACGTGATTGATTTATTTTCAGTTTGAACCTCTACACGTTTAGATAACAGTAAATTTCCATTTTTTTTTTTCATGAATTAAAATTCTAAATCTTGCTAATGTTTCCATACCTGAATTAAAAAAAAATTATTAAATCAGAAGAATAAGATTGATTATGTTTGGAGTGACGATATACCATTATAATTTCGTTCTGTTTACATGTGAGGCTTTCATTTTGATCGTTGTGGCGTTTATTTTTAGTACAGTATAAGTTGTACAATTTTCAATCTATAATATACTATTATTGAAAGTCAATAATTTTTTTTCCTATTGTAGATTCTTAAAAATTTTTTTTTTCAAGTAGGGAAGTGTGAAGTTTTACAGATTTTAAAGCTTTTCAAATTTAGAATTTATATTTTACAATTTATTATAAATATCAAAAACGTTAATTAGTAAGATATCGCTTCTGGCACTTTAGGTACAAAAAATCTATATTCATCGAACAAAGTCAATCACAAAAAAAATAAAATCAAACCTTACTTGAGAAAAAATGAAAATGTTCCAGATATTTTTTGCACTAGAATCTGCAGTATGGGAGTGGTAGAAATAAACATTGTTTACGCAATGTAAAACCCGAGTGTCAATTACAGGTAGCACGGCAGTAGATAATGACGTGGAGCGAAATAAAGAATACCGCCAAATGCATGGCGAGGGATGAAAATTTAGTGAAAACACAGTGGCTGTACATCATTTCGTATTGTACGAAAGATTTTTCATCGGAGATGCGCAGGACAATGCAGCCGGGAAAAATTGCACGCCCTGCTCGTTCTGGTAGTTCCATTTCGGTCTTTTACTACCAAGAACTCTTTTATTCTTTGCCCAGGCGGGTTTTTGTTTTTATTAGTGTGTCCCGGAGCCAGTGCTGTTGAATAGTAGATTGTGTACCAAGGCCGCAAAGTAGGCCTTTGTCGTACAGGCAGAATTTTCAGTTCGAGGCAAGCACGGGCGTGATTTTCAATACTCGGCTCGTACGGGCGTTTTATTTCAGCACTCGTCTTCGCC
>JAPYZL010149313.1:0-20448 GCA_030522825.1 Platygaster orseoliae
TGAACTTTTATTGTAAGAAATATTTTTTCCGATACTTTTTTTGCGATACCGCCAAAAAAGTATCAAGTATCGATACTTTTTCAGTGTAAATATCGGATCAAAAGTATCGATATTTTCGGAAAAGTATCGATACTTTCAAAGTATCGATATAATATCAACAACCCTACTATGTATAATCATAATGATATATTAGGGGTGTACGGAATCCCGACTTTTCGGGAATCCCGAATTCGGGATGCGTCGGGAAATGCCTTGAGACAGGAAATGCTCTTTCCCGACATTTTCGGGATTTCGCGACATTTTAGGATTTCCCGACATTTTAGAGATTTCTCTACAATCCCGAAATTTTTAGTGTTAAGGATTTATCGAAATTACTAGATTTTTAGGAAATCCTGAATTCTGTGGATTCCCGAACTTCTGAGGATTCTCGAATTTTTCGTAATTCTTCAAACTCTCGTGACTACTTAAATTTTTCGGACGTTTCGGGGTTTCTAGAATTTTTCGGGATTTCCCGACATCTTCGAGATTTTTCTACAATCCCAAAATTTCTGTAGTTGAAGAGTTATACAAATTACTAGATTTTTTGGTATTCCTGAATTCTCTAGATTCTAAAACTTCTAAGAATTCTCGAAATTTTCGTGATTGCTCGAATTCCTCAAACTTTTCGGGGTTTCCTGAATTTTTTGAAGATTACAGAATTTTTCGGGATTTCTCGACATTTCGAGATTTCTCTACAATCCCGAAATTTTTAGAGTTAAGGATTTATCGAAATGACTTCATTTTTCGGAAATTCTGAATTCTCTAGATTCTTAAATTTCTCAGGATTTTTGAAATTCTCATAATTGCATAAATTTTCCAAACTTTTCGGTGTTTCTTGAATTTTTCAGGATTTCCCGACATATTCGAGATTTCTCTACAATCCCAAAATTTCTATAGTTGAAGATTTATACAAATTACTAGATTTTTTGGTATTCCTGAATTCTCTAGATTCTCAAACTTCTCGGGATTCTCAAAATTTTCGGAATTCTTGAAATTCTCATGATTGCTCAAATTCTTCAAACTTTTCGGGGTTTCTTGAATTTTTTGAAGTTTATGAAAATGTATGAAATTATGATGGAATAACAAAATTCGCTAAAATGTTCCAAATAACGCAAATTTTGAAACAACCAAGTTTTGGAAAACATAAATTTGCAAATTCTTCAAATTTTGACATATTTATTGAAATTCTTGCAATCTCCGAAATTTTTCAATGTCTGACAACTCTTCGAATTTTCTTTATTAATGTTATCAATTACATTCCCACAATTACGAAAATTGCTTGAATATTTGAAATTCACAAAACTTAGTGAATTTTTAGAATACCCGTCTTCTTCGAAATTTTAAAATTATTATCATTCTCTACGTGCCTGAAGTTCCAAACGTTTATGAATAAACGAAAACAAAAAAAAGTTATTTTTCATTTCCACCCATAATTAAAATTAAAAATAATGAGAAAGGTTCGATTATATTTGTTGAATATCAATAATTATAAATGAATTCTATTACTAGGAATGTTAGAACAATTTTTTTCATTTCTTTGTTTATTTTGAAACGTTTGGAACTTAAAAGACATTCATTCTCGGGGTTTCTTATATAGTGGGAAAAATTTATGAAATTATGATGAAATAACAAAATCTGCTAAAATATTACAAATAACGTAAATTTTAAAATTGCTAATTGTAAGTTTTACAAAACATCTGAATTTTTAAATTCTTCAAATTTTGAAGTATTTATGATTTTTCTAAATTTTTCCCATTTTATGATATTTCAAAGATCGTATATATTTTTTCAGATTTTATAGAATTCTAACATTTTAAGTGTTTTTTCAGAGTTTGTTAATGATTCGAAGTATAATAATTTTGGTATATTTATAAATTTCTTTATTAATTTCTAGAATTCAAAGCTCCAGAGTTCAAAGTTTCTTAAATATTCAACATTTTCATAAATTCTAGTTTTTTTTACTAACCACTCGGTTAAAAAAATTCTTGAATTTATCTTTTCTACGTTATCTCAACTAACCATTCATAATAATAATTATTCAGAAACCAAGAATACTGTTATCTTTAAGTTAGTAAAATTATGAATCCTAAATTCTATTTAAATTTTTAAACTAACAAAAAACCATTTGTTTCATCCTCTAGTTTTCCAGTAAGTACATTTTTGACCATTTTCACTTATTTTCATCATTTCTTTTTTTTATTACTTCATTTTAAAAAACCATTATTCGCAAATCAACGCATTGTTTTGTTTTTGTTCACATTTTTACTAATTTCTAAGTTCCTTATTTCCATTTACTCACTTTTACACGAAACAATAATTTATTTCATCCTAATATACCCATTAAAAAACAGTAAAATTCTTACTGGTTCTTTTCCTGCACTTCCACAGAGGTAACAAATGGCAGGAATGTGAAATGGTTCCGAGGCGATCAAAGCAAAACCCTTGGATCCAACTTCCACCGGGTCGTATTGTTCCCAAAAGTCTATCGATATCGTGTGCACTGGTTTAGGTGATGATTTCGCTGATGTTCGTGTCTAAAAACACAAATTTCATTTAACTATTATTTTTCGACAATTCATTCAATGAAATTTAACTTAAGTTTTAAGTCTTGACTAAAAGCTAAACACTTAAAACTTAAGCGTTAAGTCACATGTGTTAAGTCTTAAGTGTTTAGGGTTAGGTTAGGTTAGGTTAGGTGAGGAAAACTGGACTAAAAATGTCGGCGGCGGGGGGAAGTTTTTTTATAATATAGAGAGATTAAATAATGAATATATTAAAAAATAAATATAATTAATATAAAATCATATTCAGTGAAATTCCTCTCGAAAAAATTCCCCACAACTACAAAATCACCCACCACCAAGAGATTCGATGAGGTATTTGGTTGCGCCTTGCCCCTCTTCGTGGGGGGTTGCGAATTAACGATAATATTGCAGCTGGAATTTTCTTGGCCTGTTTTCTGATCCTTGTCCTTCGCGGTTTCTTCTTTTTTCGATGCTTTGTCTTCGTCTTTGTCCTGGGCTTTGGAAATGTTCTTTGCAACCGATAATATTTCAGCGTCGTCTTTTCCATCGACAACGGGAAACGTGGCGAGAGGTTGGCCAAGGGCGACACTGGCACTTCTGCAAACGTGCTTGACCCGTGGCCCCTTCAATTCCACCTTTTGCCTAAGGGCTTGTTCATTGAGATTCGGTGACGTCGAGGCGGTTGTTGGGTTTTTCATTTTCTTACGGACTTTTATTCTGTTGTCTTTTTTCCGTTTTTTGTTCGGTGATATCGAAATGAAATGATCGTCTAGAAATATATCAACATTTTTATGATTAATATTTAAATCCATTCATATCTCATAACAAATTTCTTTATGACGCATTTATATTTTTGCAAAACACGCACAAAAAAGGTGTTTTCTGCATCTGAAAACAAACACGAAGGACTTGCATTTCCGACCGGCGATTTGGTTTTTATCATTCCGAAGTGGGCGTCACTTTTTTTGCGTGTTTTTGCTTTTTTTACCTAGGGGAAGGTTTTTTTACCGACAGACAACCAGGGAAAAAACACCCAACGGCGGCCATTTTGAACTATAGTTCCAAAATATATCGTTTGCAACTCGGACCTGAGGTGTGGCTTTGTTCTCGGACCAATTTATCAGCCTCGGCTACGCTTTAGGTCCTAGTTACAAAATATACTATTTTTATGTGAAAATACTCAATTTTTTATGACGAAGGCCCAATCAGGAGTGTAAACAGAGAGGGGTTTTGGGGGTTCAAACCCCTCCAAATTCATGATTATTTTACGAACAATAGACAAAAGTGATGATAAAGAAATAATGCTACTAAATTATATAATTAGTAAAATTTGAAGTGAGTTCAGAATTTTAGTTTTTTTAACTCAAAATAGCAATTATTGTAACTTGAAAAGAGTTTTTTCGGAAACTAAATTATAATACAATATACAGTCAGATATTTCTGATAAGAAAACGTTGGAAAAGTTTTTTTTAAATGGTAATTTTAGAAAAAAGACTGAAATCGATGAAAAATCTAGGAATTTAAAAAACTTTGAAATTTGAATATGGAGTTCAAAAAAATTTAGACAGGAAAATATTAAAATACCAGAAAATCTTTCGAGTCCATACAGTTTATGAAAATTACTTAAAGTTATTATATTTTATGAAAGAATCGCGTTTTTGAAAAATTTGCACAAATGGCAATTTATAAAAATACTAGAAAACGATAAAAAATCTTATAAATACTCGAAAAATACGAAAATTGAAGGGATACATAAAAATGACCAAAAATTAACGTAGACCTAATTATCCTGAAAATCTAATAATTTATCAAAAATCTATCGATATTTTTATTCTAGAGAATCGAATTTTTAAAATTAATATATAAATATATACGAGAATACTAGAAATTTAAAAAACCGCTCAAAAAACCTTTTGATTTTCGTAAATAGTAAAAAATGCGAGAAATACTGTAAAATCTTTTCATACTAAAAAATTATACGAAGATTTTCTTAACCATATTATTTCACGAAAAATAGACGAAATAATTATGATAAAAAATAATGCATAATAATAACACTACAAAATAAAAAAATCAGTGATATTCAAATCAATTCCAGAATTTTTAGTTTTTAAACTCAAAATAACATTATTCCAACTTGAAAGGAATTTTTTCTGAAACTAAATTATAATACAATATAGAGCCAAACATTTCCTGTAAGAAAACGTGGGAAAACATTTTTTTAAAATAGTGATTCATAAAAAAAGATTGAAACTTTTGAAAATTCTAAGAATCTGAAAACTTTGAAATTTGGAAAGTTCTAAAAAATGTAGACAGGAATTTATGAAAATACCTGAAAATCTTTCAAGTCATAAAATTTATTAAAAATAATAAAAGTTATTGAATTCTATGAAAAAATTGCGTTTTTGAAAAATCTGCACAAATGGCATCAATGTATAAAAATATTAGAAAACGATAAGAAAATCTTATAAATATTCAAAAAATATGAAAATTCAAGGGATACATGAAAAATATATCCTCAAAATCTAATAAATTATGAAAAATCTATCGAAATTTTTATTCTAGAGCGTTGAATTTTAAGAATCTATATATGAAAATCTACGAAATACGAGAAATCTAAAAAAAAATTTAAAATCCTTTGGATTCTCGTAAATACTGAAAAAATGCGAGAAATACTAGAAATCTTTATATAAAGAAAATTTTTTTAACAATATTATTTAACGAAAAATAAACGAAAATGACGATAAAAAAAATTACTTAAAATAACACTAATAAATCAAAAAATCAGTGAAATTTAAATCAAGTCCAGAATTTTTAGTTTTTATAACTCAAAATAACAATTATTCTCACTTAAGAATCGTTTCCGGAATGAATGTTTGACATTATACAATGTATAGCGAAACATTTTTAAAGCAATAAAAATAGTCAAAAATAAATAATATGGCCAATTCTGAATTTTTTAAACTATATGAGAAATAAATACTTGAAATCTTTGTAGCTATAATTTTCTCAAATATCTTTTAAAAGTTGATGTATAGAAATTCGAAATAAAATCCGAAAACCCATGAAGTAATGAAAAACCACTATAAGCAAAAAAAAAAAATCTTAAACTCAATTAATTGAAAATCACAAAAATTGAATTATACGAACATACAAAAATTTGCAACTCTTGACTCCAAAAAATTGGAAAATCGTTCTCTCGTAACCACATCTTCAAAGATTAAAAACTATAAAATCCTAAAAGAAAAATATACATGTATTTTTTCGAAAAACTCCCTGAAAATTTTCTCTGCCTACACACTTCTGGGCCCAATAAAAGACCGAAAGCTTGAGAAGAAGAAACTAAAAACGACTTTTTTATTTTTCCAGTTACAATGGATCGAGAAATCATGAAAATTACGAAGAAAAAAAATGAAACGTTATCCAATAATAGTATATTTCTTTATTAAAGTGGAAAAGTTTTTTTAACGAATCTGAGAGTTGTAATCAGATTCGTTGAAAAAATTGTTCCACACTAGTTAAGGACTATATTTTATTCAACAATGTGTGTAAATGCCAGTTTTGCGTCGCCCGAGCCTGCGGAAAAGTGGCCTTTTCCACACGGCATTGAATAAAGTTAATTATTGTTTTATGAGGAAATGAGAAAATTGGAATAATGAGGTATTATTAATGAATAATAATGAAAATACGTGAGAATGATCAATAATGTACTAAGTGAAATTTAGAGGACGTAAAATAATATATTTCTCCACTAGTGTGGAAAAGTCTTGTTTTCACGAATCTGAGAGTTGCAACGCAAGCCAAAGGCAAACGTTGTAATAAGATTCGTTAAAAAAATTGTTCCACACTAGTCAAGAACTATATTTTATTCAACAATGTGTGGAAATGCCAGTTTTGCATCGCTCAAGCGCGTGGAAAAAAATTCTTTTCTGTACGGCGTTGAACACCAATTTATGCCAACCAAACTCACGTTTGTCAAATTTCCGGGACGTGAATCCTCCAGTGGTTTCTTGACACCCCAATTTTTGCCCCAGGTCCATATTGTTCCAAGCTGATTTGAACAAATTCTTCTCTAGACTGTCCTCCGCGGGCCACGCCATTTTTCCCGGCAATTTGGAATTTTGGACGTCGCAGGCGTCCTGGCCCACGGGCAAGTCCATGCGCATCACCTGCGGCAGCATCGCGTTCAACCCCGATTTCACGGACACGGGTATGTTGTAAAATTTGAGACACATCTTCAACCAGCACGCGTGACAACGAGTTTTCAAAGCGCAACGCAACATGTTCCATTCCTGGTTCCTGACGACAGGCGCGATCAGGCACAAACCGTCGCCCTGGATGCACTGAAGAGCCAGTGGAACACTGCTCGAGGATTTAGCGCACGCTTGGCGCTTTATCATTTTATTGATGAATTTCCGACAAGATACGCAACTCTGCACGCCAAATTTACGCGTCTGCTTCACGAAGCGATAGAAACGCACAGCTCCGCAAACACCGCATTTTATACTGCTCGACATTCCTGAAATTGAAATTTAGCATGACATCTCTTGTTTGCATATCAAGCCATGGTATCATATGATCTGCTAATGACGAAGCATATGTGTGCCATATGATGTCATCGATGACATGGCATGATGTTATATGATTACATTATATCATAAATGTTTACTTGGACATTCATGACATCATTTCTGATCATGCTGTGATGTCATACCATGATATCATATTGCAGTCAAATGACTTCATGATGTCAAATGAAAATTTCACTGGAGTGTGATATGATATCACACCATGACTTGCCATGTTATGATATTCCATGACTTCCATGGCATCATTGCATGACATCTCTTGTTTGCATATCAAGCCATGATATCATATTATTACATTATGATAGCATTAATGTTTACTGAGACAATCATGACATCATTTTTATCATGCTGTGATGTCATACCATGATATCATATTGCAGTCAAATGACTTGATGATGTCACTGGAGTGTGATATGATATCACATCATGACATATCTTGTTTGCATATCAAGCCATGATATCATATGATCTGCTAATGACGAAGGATATGTGTGCGATATGATCTTATCCATGACATGTTATCCATAACATAGCATGATATCATATGATTACTGGGACATTCATGACATCATTTCTGATCATGACGTGATATGTGATACCATGATATCATATGATCTGCTAATGATGAAGCATATGTGTACCATATGATGTCATCCATGACATGGCATGATATCATATGATTACATTATGATATCATAAATGTTCACTGTGGCATTCATGACATCATTTCTGATAATGACTAGGTATGTCATACCATGATATCATATTGCAGTCAAATGACTTCATGATGTCAAATGAAAATTTCACTGGAGTGCGATATGATATCACACCATGACTTTCCGTGTTCTTATATTCTATGAAATCATCATATGATATCATGTTATCTGCTGATGACGAAGCATGTGTGTGATATGATCTTATCCATGACATGTCATGATATCATATGATTACATCAGTTGCGGTCCCAAGGGAAGGGAAATTTCCCTCTCCAAGAGCTCCATGTCTTACAAATGGTTGAAAACTTTTATCAAATTTTAAAACTTCAAGAACAAAAACGTTGAGTATTTTTGACATATTGACAAATTTTTAAAATTATGATGTATCGGAAATCCTTACACAGTTTTTAATTTTTAAAAACTTTCAAAACTGTTCAATTTCAAATCTAAAATAATTAAAAATGTCAGTTTTCAAAATTTTGTACAAAATTTTAAAACTCCAAGAATGAAAATGTTGAGAATTTTTGACATCTTAAAAAATTTAAAAAATTAGGATATATCGGAAATCTTTATACAGTTTTCAATTATTTAGAACTTGAATTTTGGAAAAAATTGAAAATTTCGTAAAAATTTCAGCATAACCGAAAATTTTGAAAAATTTTTGCGAATTTAATAATTTTTGAATTTTTTGGATGATTAACTTCAAATTTAAAATACATTAAAAAATTAAAATTTAAAAAATTTTGGGTCAAATTTTAAAACTCCAGGAACGAAAATGTTAAACGCTCATTTTCTACTCTTCGCCGAATGAAAACATGGCTCAGAACTATTATGGTGCAAGACAGATTGATCAGTTTAGCATTGCTGCACACGCATCTTGACATTGAAGTTAATGTTGAAAAAGTCATCGAAAGATTTTCAAAACTTGGCGTGCCTCGCTTTGTTTTATTAAATGATTTCCTAAAAATTTCTTAAAATTTCCCATCCCAAGAACCGTTTCTGGGACCGCCCCTGATTACATTATGGTATCATAAATGTTTACTGGTACATTCATGATATCATTTCCGATCATGCTGTGATGTCATACCATGATATCATATTGCAGTCAAATGACTTCATGATGTCAAATGATGATGTCACTGGAGTGCGATATGATATCACATCATGATTTGCCATGTTATGATATTCCATGACTTCCATGACATCATTGCATGACATCTCTTGTTTGCATATCAAGCCATGATATCATATGATCTGCTAATGACAAAGCATATGTGTGCGATATGATCTTATCCATGACATGTCAACAAAGCTGCCAGATCGCGGTATTTGTCTCTTTCTAGCTTCGAACCCAGGCGTAAGCTAGAAAGAGACAAAAAACCGCGATCTGGCAGCTCTGCATGTCATGATATCATATGATTACTAGGACATTCATGACATCATTTCTGATCATGGCGTGATGTCATACCATGATATCTTATTGAAGTCAAATAACTTGATGATGTCAAGTGATGATATCACTGGAGTGCGATATAATATCACACCATGACTTGCGATGTTATGATATTCCATGGCATCATAGCATGACATCTCTTGTTTGCATATCAAGCCATGATATCATATGATCTGTTAATGACAAATCATATGTGTGCGATATGATCTTATCCATGATATGACATGATATCATATGATTACATTATGATATCATAAATGTTTACTGGGATCATGAAAACCTACAAAGATCCATCCAACTCACCCATACTATTCTGAGTATTCACAACCGAAAACGGTCCCTCCGTCCCTCCCAAGCTCTTGTTATCCAGCTTCAACCTCGCCTTCCTCAACACGACCTTCCCCTCGCTCAACTTGATCCCCGTCCACTCCGACTGCTCCCCCTCCCCCACCTTCTCCTTATCCGCAATACCTGTCACCTCTGTCCCCTTCCCCCCAGACCTCGTTTTCACCCTGGAAGACTCGGAAAAACAGGCCGAATCAGGAAGATCCTTGGCTGTAGCGCAAACGTCATCTGGTAATTGCTGTTTCGAACCTGAGGCGCTTTGACTCTGGTTTTTCGAACCCAACGCCAATGACTTGGTGTCGTTATCATCCAATTCCGTCTTCTTCGACCTTCCTTTGCCATCCTTCTCCTCCGCCTCTTCCGAGTCATTGACCTTGGCCTTGCTCACCGCGACCTTGGCCTTTTTCGTGCCCTTCGTACCGTCGACGTCGCCGTGATTTTCCTGCCGGGAAATCCCCTCTGACTCCTCGATGAACCTTTTGTTGGGTTTGATGACTCTCGAGGAGTGCGCGCTTCTGATCGGTAAAACGAATTTCCTGGCGTTGCCGAATTTCCCGGCTTCGGCGTTAGCTTTGGTTTGGCCGGTTTTTGCTCTCTGGAGAAGACGTTTCGCGGTACTGTTTCGCAGTTGCCTCGTGCGCTGGTGACGATCGAGGATGTTGTTCACGGATTTCAGAACCGGGGTTTTCGGAATCTTCGTTATCTTCTTGGTTTTCGAGGCTTTTCTGTTACTGCCGATTTTCTTGCCAATTTTTTCAGACGAAGTTGTCGCTGGTTTCGCGGACGCTTCGCCGCGAAAAGTTTTGCTTTTACGATTTTCCGTGTCCGAGCAACTGGTTTCTTTTTCATTTGAATTCGTCGCGGTTTTTTCATCTTCGCCAGTTGCACGCGTCGTGTCTTTTTCATGTTCGACTTCTAATGTCTGAGTTTTGATGTAGGACACGGAAAGTTTTGCCTCGTTGGTGCTGAAGCCATGGAAGGGTGGATGTTCCTGGAAATTAAATGGTTTTTTGTGAAACTCGAATACTTTAAGACATTGGATAATTGTTTACTTTATTTATTGGTGTTTTATTAATATGCAATGATAAACAATAATACAAGGTGTCCTAAATTCTCATAAAAAAAATGGCAGATTCCTTGCAAACATACAAGGTTTTTTTCCCTTGCCATTTTTCATAAAACTTAAAATCAAAAAAAGTTATTTAAGTTTGAAATTTAAATAATAAATGCGCTTTTTCAACAAGAGGGGATAAAAACCACTGACAAAAATTTACTTAAATTTTCTCATTATTTTTTTGAGTCAAAAAGTAATTTGCCACTTTTTACAAAACTCAAAACCAAAAAATATATTCGAGTTGAAAGTTTTAAACAATCAGATTCGTTAAATTTAAAACTGTAATGTCTTTTTTGATTTTTGTGAAAAGTGGCAAAGGACTCTTCCACTCAGAATCATAAGGAGAAAATTTTAGAAAAAAAAAAATTAAATAATTTAATATAGCGTTATTGTATAGGAATTTTTTGATTATTATTCTAGCCATCAAAAAAAGAACGTTTCGATTTAAACATTCTGAATATTGGTCTTAATCATTTAAAAATAGCTGATATTACATACATTGATTTCATCACAAAAAAAAAAAAAAAACGTGAATCGCCATTGCAAAATGTTGGCACTTTCACTTTCAAAATTCATTCGCATGACTTCATTTTATTAATAAATACTATCAAAAAAAAAATAAATAAATAAATAAATAAAAATTGTCTTTTATTCATATATGTAATGATTTTCAGTACTTTCATTGTAGATCAATATTTTGAAATATACTATAATAGATGATTCATGCACTGTTATAAGTAAATATTCGATTTTTAATACAAAAAAAAACTTGTATCGTTTTGTGAAAAATCCTGAAAAAGTTTCTTAAAATACCTTTTTTAATATGTATCACATTTCTGGGGGAAAAAAAAGAAATATTTTTCAGGTTGCATGAATTGTCCGAATTTTTATTTATTACAATTCATAGAACGAAAAAACAATTTGCAACTCAAATCTTGACTATGCATGCAAATGTAACAAATATTTGAAATTCCGTTCAAAAAATCAACACAAAGTAATTACTTTTAATTTAAGGCATGCATAGAAGGAGAAAAAAATCATTGAAACATCAATAAACAAACGAGAATTAACTCATTGCCCAAATTCGACGATGAGTTTCATTGAAAATATATTTCTAATTTCGTTGTTGAAAACAGCAATGAAATTGATTTTGAAAAATTGATAGTGGGATTTTAAAAAGCGTGATGTGGACTATTTTAATATATAAAAGGCTCAAAATTTTACTATTGATGCAAATTTTACAACTACTTAAAATTCAAAATTTTTTATTTATTTTCAAAAAATCAATACACAAATAATCATTTGTAATGTAAGACATGTATGTAAGAAAAAAATTTACAAATTGACATTACGAACAAACTTTTGACCTTTAAATCATCAATAAACTTTAAATAAAATATTTGAATCATCAATAAACAAACAAGGATTTCCGAATCGTCAAATTTGAAAGAAGAATTCAATTAAAAACACATTTCTAATTTGGTCTTTGAGAACTGTCATTAGTTTTTTTTTTCGAAACCAAAATGAAACTTTTGAACCTATTTGCAGAAAAAAAATTTTTCATTTAATGACTAATATTTATAATTACAAATACTGAAACTAAATTAATAATTATTAAAACAGTAACCATTTTTTCTTGGAATTAAAGAAAATGAATACTATATACATCTATATACTATATATTTCTTAAATAGTTAAAATTATAAGTAGCGAAACTAAAATAATAGTTCAATTTTCCTTTGAATTAAATAAAAGGAACAATATATCTTTTAATACTATATATTTTCGAATATTTATAATTATAAATACCGGAAAAAAATTATTTAAATGATAACTATTTTTTTTTGAAGAACACGAAATCAAAAGAAAGAATCTTATTTAAATCTTGATTAAAAAAAAAGAATAAAAATCTTGAAGAAAACGAATACTATATATATCTATTTACTACATATTTCTCAAATATCCACAACTATAAATAGTAAAACTAAAATAATAATTATGAACATAGTAATTACATTTTTTTGGAATTAAAGAAAATGAACAACATATATCTCTATATGCTATGTATTGTCCAAATATTCATAATTGTTTTATGCTATATTTATAATTATAAATACGGAAACTAAAATAATGATTATTAGAATAATAACTATTTTTATTAAGAACACGAAATTACAAGAAAGAATTTTTATTGAATCTTAAATCAAATTAAAAATTTTAATCATGATTAAAAAAAAATAAGAAAAATCTTGAAGAAAATGAACAATATATATCTCTATATACTATGCATTTCCCAAATACTTATAATTATTTTATCTAACATTAATAATTTTAAATACCGAAACTAAAATAATAATCATTAGAATAATATCTAGTTTTATTATGAACACTAAATTACAAGAAAGAATCTTGACCAAATCGTGAATTTCGAATCAATTTGAAAATTGAAATCTTGATTAAAAAAAAAAAAGAAAAATCTTGAAGAAAACGAACACTATACATATCTATATACTACATATTTTCTAAATATTTTCAATTATTTTAGTTAGAATTTATAATTATAAATGCCGTAACTAAAATAATAATTACTAGAATAATGACTTTTTTCCTTGAAGAACACGAAATGAAAAGAATCTTGATTAAAAAAAAAAGAGAGAAATTCAAAGAAAACGAAAACTATGAATATCTATATACTGAATATTTTCTAAATATTTATAATTTTATCTCTAATATTTATAACTATAAATAGTGAAATTAAAATAATAATTATTAAAATAGTAACTATGTTTTCTTGAAATTAAAGAAAACAAAAAACATATATTTCTATATGCTTTAGATTTCCCAAAGATTTATAATTATATTATTTAATATTTTTAACTTTAAATAACGAAATTAAAATAATAATTATGAAAATATCAACTCTTTTTTTTTCTTGGATTGGAAAAAACGAACAATATATATCTCTATATACTATGTATTTCCCAAATATTTATAATTATTTTATCTAATATTTATAATTTGAAATACCGAAACTAAAATAATAATTATTAGAATAATATCTAGTTTTATTACAAACCCTAAATAACAAGAAAGAATCTTGATTAAATCGTGAATCTTGAATCAATTTGAAATCTTGATTGAAAAAAAAGAAAAATCTTGAAGAAAACGAACACCATACATATCTATATATTAGTATTTTTCAAATATTTGAAATTATAAATAGTGAAACGAAAATGATAATTATTAAAATAATAACTGTTTTTTCTTGGAATTGGAAAAAACGAACAATATATATCTCTATATATTATGAATTTCCAAAATATTTATAATTATTTTATATAATATTTATGATTATAAATACCGAAACTAAATAATAATTATTGGAATAATAACTACTTTTTTTTGAACGACACGAAATTAAAAGAAAAAATCTTGAATAAATCTTCAATCTTGAATCGAGTTGAAAATTGAAGCTTTGATTGAAAAAAAAAAGAAAAACCTTGAAGAAAATGAACACTATACATATTTTTATACTACATATTTTCCAAACATTTATAATTATAAATAGTGAAACTTAAATAATGATTATTAAAATAGTAACTATTTTTTCTTGGAAATGAAAAAAACGAACAATATATATTTCTATATACTACATCTTTCCCAAATATTTTTAATTATAAATACCGGAACTAAAATAATAATAACTAGAATAATGACTATTTTTCCTTGAAGAACACGAAATTAAAAGAATCTTGATTAAAAAAAAATCTTGAAGAAAATGAAAACTATATATATCTATATACTAAATATTTCATAAATATTCATAATTTTTCTCTAATATTTATAATTATAAATAGTGACATTAAAATAATAATGATTAAAATAGTAATTATGTTTTATTGGAATTAAAGAAAACAAAAAACATATATTCTTATATGCTGTATATTTCCCAAATATTTATAATTATATATTTAATATCTATAATTATAAATACTGAAACTAAAATAATAATTGTTAAATTATTAACCTTTTTTTCTTGGAATTAAAAAAAAAGGAACAATATATATCTGTTTATACTAACTGTGTGTTTTTCAAATATTTAAATTATATGATCAAATATTTATAATCATATATGCCGAAGCTATAATAATAATTATTTTTCCTTGAACAACACGAAATTAATGGAAAGAATATTGATTAAAAAAAAATCTCGAAGAAAATGAAAACTGTATATATCTATATACTAAATATTTTCTAAATATTCATAATTATAAATATTCTAAGAATTCTGATTCAAGTTCTGAAATTTGAATTCTAAATTTAGAAATTCTGATTGAAATTCTAAAGTTTAAATTCTGAGTTCGAAAATTTTGATTCAAACGCTGAAATTTCAATTCTAAATTCAAAAACTTTTATTCAAATTTTGAAATTTAAATTCTAATTTTAAAAATTCTGAATTGAATTCTGAAATTCCAATTCTAGATTCAAAAAGTCTGATTCAAATGCTGAAATTTCAATTCTAATTAAAAAATTTTTATTCAAATTCTGAAATTCAAATTCTAATTTCAAAAATTCTGAATTTAATTCTGAAATTCCAATTCTAGATTCAAAAAATTCGATTCAAATTATAAATTCGAAATTTTAGTGAAAAAATTCAACAATTCACTGAAAGAAAGAACAAATAGAAAGAATTCACTGTGAAACTTCACTGAATTTTGAAAATTCTTATTCATATTCTGAAACTTCAATTATGAATTGAAGAGTTGACTGAATTCAGTAAAAAAAATTTAAGAACTTCAAAATTCTGCGAATTCTGATTCAAATTCTGCAATTTGAATTCTAAATGCAGAAATTCTGATTCAAATTCTCAAGTTCGAATTCTAATTTCAAAAATTCTGATTCAAATTTTAAATCAATAATTAAAATCTTAGAAAAAAATTCTTGTGTGATTTTTCAACGTTGCAAACTTTACCAACATCGAAACGATAATAATAATTACTAGAATAATAACCATTTTTCCTCGAAGAACACGAAATTAGAAAGAACAATCTTGATCGAAAAAAAGAAAAATCTAGAAGAAAACGAACACCGTATATATATCTTACACTCCATATTTCCCAAAACAGGCTTGAAACCATGAAAACAAAAACACGCTTGTCACCCATTGAAACGTCATAGAAACACATTGAAAACCACAAACAAAAACACCCAACTGTCAAACCCAAATTTCCGCGAATCGTCACCCCTAAAGAAAAAAGTACGAGCCACAAGATAAGGCCTCCGTATGTAAATAAGCGTCGCAACATCTGCCGCCAAAAAACGCCCCCATTAACCTTCGCTATAATTTCCAACTCAAACTTTCCATCCTTTTCACCCCCAATCAACAAATAAAATCATGCGGAATTGAAAGAAATAAAGTTGTTTCATTGGTTCGCGTTAAAAGTCAATGTGATTTGACAATTCGGAAAGGTTCTCGAAATCAACGATTCCGCATTGGACGAAAATATCGGCTGCTTGATTTCGCGTAACGACGCGCAATAAAAGAGCGTTTTCGAGGCTTGCTCTGTAAGAGGAGGAGCAAGGAAAACATTCCGAGGGGGATGAAAAACGAAATGTTCACCTTTTCGCCGTCGCCGTGGAAGAGGGAAAGTCCGTAGTAAATGTTCTCGGCGACGGTTACGGAATCGTTCGGCGCGGTCGTGTCTGGCCGACCGAGGACCTTGATTCTCTTCCTGGTGACGGCTTTGGGAGGCTTCCCGGGGAATTTCGACCTGCCCATCGCCGCGAACGCTATTTTCCGCTCATTTTCATTCTGTTTTTTCGCTGCATTCTCACGATTTTTCTTTCACATTTGACGAGCCAAGCTCGCGAATTTTTACGCGAGAAACACACACTTGCACTGATGCACACACACATGCACACACACGCCGTCTGAGGCTTCGGCTTTTTTCGCGCGCGATTGGTATGCGTGGGTAATGAAGGACGCGCGAGATTTCTTTTTTACGCGCAAAAACCATGTAAAAACGTACTTTCACGAATTTCCAGCGAGGACGAAGAATTATTTCGCGTGATTCATGACATTGGGTTTTTTGGTTCGTCTTTCGGAGCTTTTTGCGGTATGGATGCGGTGGTCCAGGGGCGTACCGAGTCGTTTCTTCAGCGGGATTTTGTACTTTTAAAATTGAGAAGTTGCATGGAAAAAAAAATTAAATTTAGTGACAAATGTATCACTTATTTTTGAAACAAATACACACGTATTTTTTTGTTTTTTTAAAAAATGATTATTTTAGAAGATATGTATATTTTTAATTTCGTGTTTACATAGATATCCTAGAGATAACATTATGAGGGTCATATATAGCGCATATTGCAAGCACGGCGTGATTGTAATTCCGCACGCATGAGCGCATATAGGCATCATATGCGTCGTCAAGTCGTCAATGGAGGCTCATATAACCAGCATGCATGATGAGGGCATTAAAAAATTTTGCTCGTGCGCACTTCCTTATTAAAATTGTATAAGATAAATCCATTTCAGTGCATGATTATTTAAAAATTTAATTAATTAAAGCCAATATCAGTAATTAAGGAAAAGTAACATTCACGCAATTCCATTTTTTTCGTCATTTTATTATCAGATATCCTTATAAATCAGGAATTACACTTATTTTCTTTCGAAAGGATGATTCTTTCAACTAATATATATACGAAAACACGCTCTTTCAACATCTTATACATTTAATTATTAAAACTACTCACAATTTTTTTTAATTCATGGAGATCGCTGACACTTTTCATCATTAATTTATTTTCAAGAAAAATTGAATACATCATCGAAGATAGAAAGTATATATACTGAACATGAAAATGACGTCAGTTAGTTTGACTTTTCAAAACGAAGTGTCTTCGTAAATTTTTGAGATATGACAAAAAGAAAAAATACGTATTTAATATTTTTCGATAAACTATATAACGATATCAGCAATAAAAAAAAATTGATGCAACTAGCTTGTCAATTAAGGACAATTCCTTGTAAAAACTTTGGAAGAATGAGTTTTTTTTATCAATATATTTGTAAAATAAGATAAACCAATGGCGATCATTTTACATAATTTTTCCAAATGTTCATATCCTGGGTGGTCAGTCAAAGTCAAACTCGATTATTTTACATTATATTTATCAAAAAAGACAAGTTAGTACCCGTACAGCAGAAAAAACCTCAAAAGTCCTACGGAAATTCGTAGGACCTCCCACAAAGTTGCGTGGGACTTTTGAAGATTTTCTGCTGTACGGGTACAGACAATTTTATATCATTCTTAAAATTACAAGTTTCACTTTATTTCTCTTAATTTAAGCATAATTATATAAAAATACTTTTTGTTTGTTTTAGAAAAATTTCGAAGTGTTTAAAAAAAATAACAGCTTTTTTTTTAATCTCTAAATCGTATACTATAGTGCTTATTGCTTGTTCGACTGTACTAAACAAAGGTTTCTCATTTTTGAGGCATGAATCAGGATGTCTTCCAGGCAAAAGCAGTTCTGTAAGCTTTCTATGAGGAACTTTGGATTCAAAAACGCTTTCTTACGTTCTTTGAAGATACCACGTAATTTGCGTGTCCTTTTTGATTTCATCCCGCTGAAATAGTATATTATGCTTTAATCAAATTTGAAGAAGAAATTACACTTAATTGAATTTTAAAATAGTTCAGTTTTGAAAATTTATCATTTCGTTATATCAAAAGCTGTTGAAAGTAAATGAAAACTAAATACTAATTCGTCGTTGGCAATAGTGATCAAATGCCACGTCAATGTAGCCATGTGCAAAAACAGTTCGTTGTAGACGGTGCATCCTTTGTTGAATGTGATGTGAATCATACGGGCGAGAAATTGAGCATGTTGAATCTGATAAAACAAAAATGTAAAAGTCCATGTAAGTTGAAATGATTTTTAAAGTACATCAAAATAAATATTCAAATACCTTTGCGATCTCGTTAGCAGTAGCGCTGTATTTTGCTAAGTTCATTAGAATTTTTGCAGCACGGATGAAGCATCGATCCAAAGCAGAGACCGGTTGTAGGAATGAAAGATATTGAATATTGAATCCACTAGAGGATGAACGTTGGCTTTCCATTTATAATACTAAAACAACTATTGGAGTATATAACTAACTTTCGTTCTCATGATGTCGGTGCCAGAATATCATCTTCAGTCAAATACTTTTTACCGCCGGCTTCTGCCTCTGGCTACTGCCGTTTTCATTTAACGCCGGATAATAAAGCTGGCATTCTATTTATAATACTAAAATAACTATAAGAGTATATAACTAACTTTCCTCCTCATGATCTCGTTGCTAGAACATCATCTTCCGTCAAATACTTTTTACCGTCGGCTTTTACCGCTGGCTTTTGTCGCTGGCTTCTACCATCGGCATTTACCTCCGGATTATACAGCTTGCTTTCCATTTATGATACTAAAATAGCTATAAGAGTATTTAATTAACATTCGTTCTAATGACCTCGTTCCTAGAACATCAGCTTCTGTCAAATATTTTTTACCGCTGGCTTCGACCGTTTGCATTGACCGCCGGATTATACAGCTGGATTTCCAGTTATAATACTCAAGTAACTATAAGAGTATGCAACTAACTTTCGTTGTAATGATCTCGTTGCTAGAACATCATCTTTAGTCAAATATTTTTTACCGCCGGCTGTTACCGCCGGCTTCTGCCGCTGGCTTCCACCGTTTGCATTTACCGCCGGATTATGCAGCTGGCTTTCTATTTATAATACTAAAATAAGTATAAGAGTATATAACTAACTTTCATTCTCATGATCTCGTTGCTAAAACATCATCTTCAGTCAAATACTTTTTACCACCGGCTTTTACCGCTGGCTTCTACTATCGGCATTTACCGCCGGATGATACAGCTGGCTTTTCATTTATTATACTAAAATATCTATAAGAGTATATAACTAACCTTCGTTCTAATGATCTCGTTCCTAGAACATCATCTTCAGTCAAATATTTTTTACCGCCGGCTTCTGTCGCTGGCTTTTACCGTTTGCATTTACCGCCGGATTATACAGCTGGCTTCCAATTTATAATACTAAAATAACTGTAAGAGTAAATAACTCACTTTCGCTCTCATCATCTCGTTGCAAGAACATCATCTTCAGTCAAATATTTTTTACCGCCGGCTTTTACCGCCGTCTTCTGCCGCTGGCTTCTACCGTTTGCATTTATCGCTGGATTATACAGCTGGCTTTCTATTTATAATACTAAAGTAACTATTAGAGTATATAACTAACTTTCGTTCTAATGATCTCGTTGCTAGAACATCATCATCGCAAGGCAGGCGCCGTCATGCCTGTCTTTCGAGCGTCCGCGATCGTCTTGCGTCGTTACGTTACATTGAGTTAGTCCATTGTGAATCTGGCTGTATATCTCTAGCGGAGCTACTGGACGTATTATTACGTCCTCCTTACGTACCCTTACGTCCTTTTTGTGCAAAAAAATGACGTAAGAAAAAGCAGGATTAGTGCGATAATATTAACTGTAAAATGTCATAAGACTTTTTTTTGTTCCCGAAACTGAAGAGGCCCATGAAAGGACGACGCTACGCCACGATTGAGGAGATAAAGACGGCATCGAAGGAGGAGCTGAACAA
>JAPYZL010149349.1:0-25915 GCA_030522825.1 Platygaster orseoliae
GAAAGCTTGTGTGAAAATGAAAAATAAAATGAACAGTAACATACAACATTAGTTTATTTATTATGGCTCCGAGGATCGAAAGGAAATTATAAATAATAATTTAAAAGTATTTTTTTTTTTAAATCTATTCAAATACTTCATATCTTTAAAACTTCTAATTTTAGAGCATCGAATTCTATGAAATGAAAATAGCAATGAATTATAATAGTAGAAAATGTCACAAAGTCCTAAAAATACTAAAATAACGAAATTACCATAAATCTATAAAATACTAAGAATCTTTTTAGAATATAATTTATTATATTTAGAATATCATTTATTATATTTAGAATATAATTCATTATATTTAGAATATCATTTATTATATTTAGAATATAATTTAGTATATTTAGAATATAATATATATAATTAATTATATAAAGAGTTCACCTACCCCAAAAATCTTTAAAAATGCTCAAAATCTATCGGAATTTGAATTACAGAGTAACTAAATCTAAAAATCTATACAACAATCTAAGTAAATACTAGAAATATTAGAAATCAATCAATACTTAAAAACCATGTAGATACAGTTTGCACAAAAATTTATAAAACTTTGAATCCTAGACCAAATCATTGTAAAAATCAACGTAGAAATTCATTCAAATACCATAAAATTATTCAAATTGTATTAATACAAAAAAAAAATACTAGAAATCCGTATAACCGAGGTATACATTTTTTTGAAAAATCAATTTCAATACTGAAGATTGTTGAATTTTTCAGTATCAAAGCGTCAAACTCTAGAAACCAAAAGCGATCCGTAGAAATAATTAATATCTTTAAAAACGCCAAAAAATACTACAAAATTTCACAAACATTCATTAAAAAAATTACGAAAATCCATGAAATACATAATATTAGTGTTTAATTATTTCTACTGGCTCCTGGAGATCGTTTTTTATTTGTGATTGGAAATGGAGTAGCGTGTCATACAAAATAATTTTTGTACTAGATATATTCGTTTTTCAAGAATCAATATATGTATAACAATATTTATAACTTTGATTCCTTGAGCATTAAACTATAGAAAGTTATGTTAAAATCCATAAAAATATCAGAAAAAAAACCTCTGACTAAAAAATCACGAAAATCGAATCCCATAAATTAAATACAAATAAAAAAATCCCCAACTCTTGAATCCACAACTTTAAAACCCCTAAATTTTCAAAACTGAAACATACAACATAAAAATTCAAAAATCCTGTAGAAAATTAATTTTTTCAAAAAAACCTTCTGAAAATTTTTTCCACCCACGCCCCTACATATAGTTTCCATTTGCTGATGAAAAGGTATCGAATCGACTGCGAGTAGAAAAATCTTTTCCAGCGATTCAAAGAACTTGCCTTTCAAAATCAGGCTTTTGTAATTTTCACGTGCGTGAGAGCGGAAACCCAGAGCCCCAGCATCCCTGCAACAGCGCGATAGAAATGGGAGACATCAACCCTGGTCTCGAGTTACGGAGATTTCAACACAGAGTAGGCTTCGAACGCGGTGCCAAGTTTCCGACGAGCTCTCTTGCTCGCCCTCATCATCATCAACGAATTCCACTTAATTTTGAACGCGAGAGCGCACGTTCGGTGGGGGGAAAAAGGGGAGGTCAAGGGTCACCTGCATTTTCCCGAGTCATTTTCGGGGCGCAAACGCGACCTTATCGACCTGCACCGCGTTTCGTTGCGTACCTGTCTACCCCGATAATTCTCGCTACTTTTTTTAATAACTAAATTTACAATGAAAAAAGGTCATCAATGAAAATATTTATAATGTTCCCAGATTTACAATGTTCAGCGAATGAAAAGCACTGATAAAAAATTCAAGTAATTATTACAATATAATACTGTACTTTTTGCTGATAATTTATTGTGTTTTTCCGTGAATTATACCTATTGATATACATTACCTTTTTAAAGTTTGGGATAATTCTCAATACTTTTTTTAATAACTAAATTTACAATAAAAAAGAGTCATCAATGAAAATACTTATAATATTCAGCGAATGAGACTCATTCATAAAAAAATTAAGTGATTATTACAATAAAACATTGTACGTTTTGCTGATAATTTATTGTGTTTTTCGGTAAATTATATTGATACACTATCTTATAAAAGTTCGGGGCCAGTTGAAAAATTTCATGTTTTGTTCTCGTCATTTTACTTATCCGTCTTGAATAATTTTATTTCATGTGATCGATTTGGAAAAGTTGTATAAACAATATTTTGTACATTTTAATGACTTTCGTTAAGTTTCGAATATTTCTAAAATTAATACAACCAGTATCATGCCTTGAAAAAATTTATTTGTTTATACAGTTTTAGATGAATGACAAATTGTTTGTTTTCTCATTCATTTGACCATTAATCAACATATTTCTGTTATTCCAAATTCTGAAAACTACTAAAAAAGAAAATAGTACAAGTTTATACTATCATAAGGAAAATCGTAAATGACATTTGTAAGAGTATTTTTTTATATATTTGTTATGGAAACGATGGTTTCTATTTATATTCATATTTTGCAGTTTTTTCTACTAATGATTTTTGCTTTTCGACACAATCTTTCGCAAAAATTTACAAGCCATTTTTCATCTTTATTTCTAACTCTTTTAGGTTTTAGTCAAAAATATCTGAACTTTTTTGTAATTTTTATAGTTATATATAATTTTATTTATTTTAAAATTTATCAGAAATTTGTAATTATAATTCCTATTTTGTTATTTATTTGAAAAAATGTCATATATACCTAGTTTTTATATTTAAATTATTTTGGTAGTTCTTAAAAATAATACATCAAGAACAAAAACTTTTTAAATCTGAAAAATGAGGAAATTACAATAAAAAGTGTACAGAAAAATTTCTCCTGAAGTCTTGATTATAAATAATAACACTGCTAGCAATTTTTAATATGCAATCGTATTTCATTTCCTCGGTGATATATTTTCTCCATTGCGTATACTTCTTGAAAATGTAATGTAAAGGTTCAGCCCTACCAAATGTCCACTCGCCTGAAACGAGCGAACTCTCCCCTTCGTTGGCTATTTTATCTCCAACATAATTACTCTTCCCGTAATTGCATCATTACCTTGATTAATCGAATTGGAAAGCAAACCGTCGAAAAGCAGGAACATATTGAGAATTTATGCTTTACCATATTGGCTCATTAGATGTAATTTTGCATTTTTTTTTTTTGCCAAAATCTTCTAATTGGTTGGACGAAGTTAAGTAAATCCAATTAAATAGAAATCCTGATAATCCCCAAAATTTTCAAAGTCATCAAAATTGAATTGAAAATTACAAAATGATCTAAAACTTTCGTTTTTGAATTTTGGTTTTTTCAATTATTGCTGAAATTCAAAGAAAACATTTGTGCAGCTCAAGTCATCAAAAATAATCATACACTCAAGTCGGTCATTAAAGTGAAGTAGAATGTTCAAATGATTGATTATCACGCAATTTAAAACAAATTACTGCAAAAAAAACGTTAGCATTCATTCAGGAGAAAAGTTATTTAAATTAAATTAGCGACTTTTTCTGTAAATCATACTTAGATCATAATTTTGGCTCGTCTTGAACAAAGATGCTTGTCAGCGAGAGAATCGCTTGTGCTATCCTTCAGGATCATCGTCAAAACGTGAAATAACGAGCAATTAATATCGCGAGTGAGCGCAATCGGCGACGACTCTTCTCTCATCTTTTCCCAACATCCATTATACCGCTCGACTATCGACCCACGATTTCCCATCTCGAATCTTTGCGCAATTAACGAGGTTTCCTCTGTTCTTATATCTTTAGAAACTCAAACGATCATCAAGTTTATCAACAGTTTTTTGTGTTCATTAAGAGACATTTCTGCCCACGTATTAGATAAATTTTGTCACGTATTGTTCATAATATTTTTTGTACAACACAAAATTTCTTAGTTGAGCATTGACATCCAAATTTTGTAGTAAATAATTTTCAAAAATTTGATATTAATTTTGAAGTCAAGCATAAATTTCCAACTCAGACTTTCATGATCGAGTCGGGCAGTACTGAAATAAACAAAATGAGTAAAATTGGAAACTGACTGGTGCAATCAATGACGTTTACCTTTCGTTCTTTCGAAGCGGAAAAAAAGAAAGCTCGTAAAAATAGCGTTCTAGATATGGAAGAAGAGCAGTGGCAGCGAATTATTATCGACTATAGGCCAAAAGCGTCGCGCCTCGTGAAAGATGCATGACCCTCGCTCATCGCGCTGACCCACTTGCGATATTTTTCCCTACAGCTTTACACTGACTGTCTATATCTAGAAGACTACGAAAAAAACATAAATTGCAAGTATAGGGAAACGTATTTTTTACGTTCCTAAGTATAAATCGAGAAGGCATTGTCCTTATGTATCTATTTTTATCAGCCTCGCAAAATGTTTCAGGCAATTTTTATAGACGTTATGAAAAGTGATATTTCTTGGATTTTCATGATTTTTCTATCCTTTGGAGTCAAAAGAATGGGAAGCTTATTTTTTTCCTTTTTTCAAGCTTTCAGCCTTTTATTGAACCCTCATCGTTAAACTACAAATTTTCTAATAAAATAAACCACTTCATTTTACATAAAAAAAATAGAAATGCGTCATAAGTGGTAAAATTTGTTCATTTTAATATAATTTAGGAAATTATTTGTATGTAAATCTAATTTTTCATTATTTTGGCTCCAAAGGATCAAAAAATCATGAAAATTATAAACTGTTCAAAGTTGTTAAGCATTCCATGAAAAAATGTTGTACATTTCAGCTTTGTAATTTTTGAACTTTCATGCATATAAACAGAGATTTATGACTATTCACGTACTTTCCAAAAAGAAACGTGTCTGAGAAAAAAAAATTTTATTTTTGAATTTGTGAAACTCATATTGTGACAACTTTAACATGTTTCAGGCCACCGACTGGTGGCTCATGGACATGTACTTCACAGTTCCTTTGGCTCTTCCAATTAACAGCAACCCAGGTCTCGCCGCCAGGCCCAAACAATTTATTAATCACCGCCAAGCTGCCATTTTCCTCGCCCGTTTCATTTCACAACTCCTTGACTATCAAAAACTTCTCGACAGGTAAATCTATCAACCAATTTATTAAAGTTAATATGCCAACAACAAATTTTCACGTTAAAACGTCAAAAGTGTCTTCTTAATTTCTTAGATCAATAAAAAGTACTAAACTAAACCATCTAGAAGCTGAAAATATACATAAATACCTACAACCAAATTGAAATCATAGTTACAGTTCGTCTTAAATGATTGTCTAACGTCAAACCTTGGTTTACCTCTTTTCACACTAACATGTCAACAAACGTCCAACTAAATCACGCAGTAATTCAATTGTAAACCCCAATTATGGAGTGAACAAAACCTCATATTCATATTATCAAGTCACTTGAAAAGGGGATTAGCTGATGCGCGAGGTTTCAAGGACAAAAAGAAGCCATATGTGAATCAATTCGACTCTTGCACGAAAAGGAAATCCGGCTGGATCTATTGAAAGCCGTTATAAAGAAGAAGATTGAAGGGAACGCGGGAAATGAACCGATGATCGATCGATTCACTTTCACTTTTCGTGAATTTGCGTCAGTAATAATAGGAAAGAAGACACTTCTGGATAAGCGCTACTCTAGTCGCCGCTACATGATACTTTTCAGTTATTTTGCTGGTCAAAAAATCACGGATTCATGCCTAAATCCACTTCCCAATTTTTCAATGATTAACTTCGGGATTTTGCCCTTGATTTTCCAAGGTTACTTATAATCTTGAAAGTGAATAATTAATTGTTTCGAGTTTACCATAAAGCTTTCAGAGTAAATCGTTTCTTCAGTGTGACCTTCAAACTTTCGATTTACATTAAATCGTATGCGGGGTTACCCTTTGATTTCAAAGTAGCCCTAACTTTTTTCAATTTAGTATTCCTGAGTTTTTTCCAGTTTTCTCTTATGCTTCAGTGTACATTCTTAATTTTTTTCAGATTAACATTACCCTTCATAGTAACATAGTCTCAATCTTTTTCAGAATAATCTTCAAATCGTTCGTGCACTTAGTCTTAGTCGTTTTCAGGGTTAACTTCTAGTGAACTTCCAGGTATCATTGACTTTGTCGAGATTTACTTTCATCACAATTATTTTGTTGTAAGTGCCTTTCATACATGAGAATATCAATAAATTTTTTGTAAAAAAATAATTGTTCAAATTTCATATTGTTTAGTATCTCAATTTCCTTTTTCAAATTCATACTTAAAAAATCTAAAGTGGAACGTATCATATACGACATTGACTGCTAATTTAGGTGTTCAGAAAATTCACAGGGAACGTTCAAGAAAATCTTTCTGCCTCGGAAATTGTTATAAATTGGCAATATGTGGTTTAAGGGGCGAGCTTGAAGTGGAAAAGGTCAAGTCCAAAGATGGTAAGTCGTGGCAGTCACTCTGCATGGCGCAGCACTACCAGATGTTCCGCATCTACAGGAGGCCTGGGGTCAAGGTCGACGAGCATATCCTTCTGGACAGGGCCACGTCTGGCGACCACATCATCGTCGCTCATCACAACCAAGTATATCCTAAAAAAATGTTATAATTATTCAAAACCTTTCAAATTCACCTAAATTTAAAAACAAACAAATCATTTAACGATTCCAAACTAGTAAGTCACATAAATTCCATACAGGGTGCAGTGTCAAAATCCGGGCTAAATGAACTATTATATTCATAACTTTTATTGAACATGCAGAGAAGTTCATAGTTTCCTTTCAATACAGTTATCATGATTTTATATGAAAAACATTTACCTAATGTAACCTTCTTCTGCTTTGATCACTTTGATGACTGCCTCTGTTCTTGGTCTGAAGCGTTTCGTTATGATTTCATAATGTAATCATATGATATCATGTCATTTCATTGATAATATCATATCGCACACATATACTTCGTCATTAGCAGATCATATGATACCATATCTTGATATGGAAACAAGAAAGGTCATACCATAGTATCATATGATGTCATGGAATATCATAACACGGCAAGTCATGGTGCGATATCATATCGCACTCCAGTGACATTATCATTTGACATCATAAAGTCATTTGACTGCGATATGATATCATGCAATATCATGGTATGACATATCACGGTTAGATCAGAAATGATATGATGAGTGTTTACTGGGTATGAACGAAAAAACGCGGGGTCGTAAAAGTTTTACAGCGTGCCCGTGCGAGCCTCAGATCGTGGCAGGATCACGGAGGCTGAGCTTGTGGAGCAGTTGCTGAGCATAATGGGTAACAAGCCGGATCCGAGAACGCCGCCAGTAGGCATCCTAACTACTGCCAAGAGACCGATCTGGGCCAGAGCCCGCGAGGAGCTGCTCAAGAATGAGAGCAACCGGCACAACCTCGAGCTCCTGGAGAAGTGCCTATGCATTGTGTGCATCGACGATGATGCATTACCCGGGACATTCAACAACTCCCTCGACAAGAGCACCGACTACTGGCTCGGCGACCGCGACTACGCCAACGCCCTCCACCACGTTCTCCACGGCGGAGGCTCCCGTCACCTCGGCGCCAACCGCTGGTTCGACAAAACCGTCCAGGCCATCCTCGGCAAGGTGAAATTACTAAATACTGCTAAGTACCAAGCGCGTAGGCAGAGGAGGGTCTTAGGGGTTCAGAGCCCTCTGGAAATTTATTTTAGCCACGAGGGCAAGGAATCGGGACGCAATCCAAATTGTGACGCATGTGGGTGAAGAAAATAAAAAGAGCTAATGATACTGTTAAATGAAAATTCATAATATATTTAATCTCAAGCAAATGAATTAGTACAAAAATGAACTCAACAAACTTTGAGAAAAATACAGAAACTAACAATTTATAACGCTAACAATTGGATACAAGACTATATTTAATAAAAGCAAACGAATTAATACAAAAGAATCAAAATCTTACCAAGAGAGGTGAAATAACGAGCAAAGAGAAAAAAACAGAGTGACGAACTAGTGCGGACAAGAAGAAGAAGCCGAGAGACGATGTTACACGAACCAGAAGTAGAAGCCAAGAGAGAGATTTTTGGTTTTTTACCGGTCTTTTATATCATCGCTTCTTCCTCTATCTGGGCTTGATAAGACTTCGTTTCAGGACAGTCACGAGTATACGTATTTGTAACGTCCGAGAAACGATTGACATATTGCAAATTGATAACGTTACTGGGAATTCCGACCGGAACGAGCTCGAATTTTATCGTGACTATTTCGAAACAAGCGTCTATTATCTTAAAACGAGTAACTTAGACAGGAAAGAAAAAATTAAATCGATAAAAGAAACTATGCTAAAATTCATCAGCATGTTACATGCTGAATGAAATTTAAAAAATCTAAAAAACCTTGGACTCCGGAATATTGAATTTTGCAAATATACAGAGAAATTAAAAAAAAAAATTTAGAATATTTTTTGAATCATACGAATACGAAAAAAAATGCTAATAAGCGTAAAAGTAATAGAATTCTATGAAAAATTATAATTTGAAAATCTGAAGGAATATTTAGGATTTACGAAACTTTGAATTCTGAAGCATCAAATTCTGAAGAATACATCTATAGAAATTAGAAATTCTATATATTCATAAATATACTTAAACACAAAAAAACCTATAAAATACTAAAAATTTATGGAAACTTGAATTTTAGAACATCGAACCCTAGAAATCTATTTAGCGATCTATAAAAATTCAAGTAATATATAAAAATACTGCAAAACTTTTTAATATTTCATAAATACTTAACCAAAATAATGCGTCAAATATTATGAATCTATTGATATTGAAAAACTGAGTTGATTTTAAACTCTTGAATTTATCAAACTTTCCATTCTAGAGTATACGATTCCATAAATTTATACAGATTGAAAATCACATTTAAATTCTAGATAATTTTTTTTCAATTGTATGAACACACAGACACACACACAGACACACAATAATACTGAAAATTGTGATATAAAAGGTACTATATACTGAAGAATTGAT
Source organism: Platygaster orseoliae (assembly GCA_030522825.1). NCBI lineage: Eukaryota > Metazoa > Arthropoda > Insecta > Hymenoptera > Platygastridae > Platygaster > Platygaster orseoliae. Next base: position 9,071 of record JAPYZL010149349.1, read on the forward strand.
TAATACAATTATAATCGTTGACGTTTTCAATACTATAGTATTATATTCAATAAATCCATAAAGCGATTTATAGAAAAACTATAAATCTATAAAAATACTAAGAAATACGAAATTTCTAAAAATGTACGAATTATCTCTACTATATAGTTGTAATTTTATCGAAAATCTTTAAAAAAATTTTTTAATTTTTATAACTGTTATTCCTAAAACATTGAATTCTAGAAAGCTGTTTAGAAATCTATTTTACAATATTACTTCAAGGTATATAAACAAAAATATACTGAAGAATTAATATGATAAACATAAAAATTATTTTTGAAAAAAAAATCTAAATCTCTGTGACTTGAAAATAAAAAAAACGGATTCCATTATATTGAATAAAATGTGCGACATTTCAAAGTCTATGAATTCGTAGATCTATTTATTGATCTCGGTCATTTCCATGTATCTGCTGGAAGATCTATGAAGATCTTTATAAATATATTTGTTGATCTTTGTCATTTTCATATATCTGCTGGTAGATCTTTGTAGATTTACGTATATTTACAAGTAGATCTCTATCTTTCATCTCCCGCCATATATATATTTACTAAAATAGATCTATGTAGATCTACGTAAATCTACGTAGATATACGGAGATGTGGGATCTCTATAGATCTACTTGAATAGATCTACAGTAGATCTCATGTAGATATCAAAAGATCTACTCATTTTTACCTGGGAATCGTCATTCGTATGACGATTCATTTCCGTTTCATCCACTTCTGTTGCATCCGCTTTCGTTGCAAATGAACCTGACCCTCTAACACAATTAATAACAAACCTCGGGGAAAGAAGTAATTCTACGTCAAAACTGATTTGCAATTGCTAGGACGGAATGTGGGGCCTTTCTTACGAACACTCTGGAGGAGAGGCACCCGCTATTTTCAAGGCCTTTGAGGAGCTGACGGAGAAAGTTGACTCCATGTCACCTGCCGATGATAACCCCTTACCTTCTCACCTACCTGCTCCCGAAAAGCTCGAATGGCACTTGACAGAACAGACTCGCGGTGACATTCGCGAAGCCATGATAGCTTTCGACTCGTAAGTCTCGTGTTTTCCAGTTTTTCAAATTTCAGGAACATTCTTTCAAAAATGGATATATTTTTCCTTAGTTTGGTCGAGGACTTGGATTTGTGCATCCTCTGGTTTAAGGATTACACCAAGGAATTCATAAAATCTTGCAATGTCAGCCCCGACGTGTACATGCAGCTTTCATTGCAGCTCACATATTTCAGGTGACAATTGAGAATTTATTGTTGCACAAAAATTTAAAAAATCGCCAGAAAAAATTTCCGTCGCGTAGAAGTACTCTCTAAATTCCTTCGAATGAAAATCCTGCAAATCAAACTTGAGTGGTGATTACACTCTGAGTGAACTTTCAATCATTTTAGAATGATAATTAACTCGAAAATATGGAGTAGCTAATTTACTCAATTTTTCCAAGTGAATTTCAAACGATTTAAATTTCACTGAAATAGAGTGAAATTTCCACTTGAGTTGGATTCTCACTCGAAGTAATTTAGAGAGTACCACCTTAATCCGAGATATTGAAAAAACTTATGTAATTGGCGCACTCATTCCGATTACCAAAGGTTGCACGGGAAGCTAGTGGCGACGTACGAAAGTGCAGGTATCCGGAGGTTCGCCCTGGGTCGCGTGGACGTGATAAGGGCAGCGAGTCCTGAAGCCCTAGCGTGGGCTAAAGCTATGTGCCAGGGCGCCGACGGCGCCAATTCGCAACAAGACGACCGCGCGGGAGGCGAGGACGAAGGCTCCTGCAAAAGAGTTCAGTTCATCATTTACAGTGTAACTGAACCTTCTTCCAGCCTTTTGGTTTATGTTTCGCCTATTTTCTGTTTTCACGAATTAAGCCTCAATCTAAGCTTCGCTTGTAGTTAGCACGAGTGTTGATTTCCTTAGCTCCCCCACAGTGAAACACTAAAATCGCGGATATTGGTTCATCGGAGGACAAGTCGAGGGCCCTCCAATAACGAACGAAGCGGGCCACAATCAATTAGACGATGTTTGCCGTTGGCTGGCTCGCTTCGTTTCATTTACAGAGCCTGTAGTTGTTTGCTGTGCCTCGGACTAAGAGGAATTCATTTTGACGTGAAACGAATCGTACTTGGAGTTTTATGGGTGAAAAAGAGCATCCTATTGCCGTGAGACGAGTGTCTTCAGTGTTACAAAAATAGTGCACTGTTTAACAAATGTTGGTCAATTTTATATGAAATTATTACAAGTTATTACGCAAACTCTGTGCAGAATTCTTCCCGTTAATAACTATTGAAATTTCCAGAACTTACGGGAATTTTTCTGACACATAGTTTGAAAAAGTTAAAGGTATAGGAAGTTTCCAATCTTCTCACTGAATAGTACTTGGAATATTTGATAAAGTTCATTGGTGAGCTTGAAATTTAGAATCATAGAGCACATTGTTCGAAACAATTTTTTTTTCTTTCGAGGGAAAATGTAGGTATGTTTAATTTTTATATTCTCTATCAATTTTCAAAAGTTTTTTAAAAATTAACAGGATCGGGAAAAAATGAACAATAAACATCTTAAATTATTGTATGATGAAATTTGTCTATCTTCAACTTCTTTTTTGCACAATTTGAAACGATTGAAGAATTATTATACATTCCCACCGACTTGAGTCATGAGTTTAATCTTAATGGACCAATAATAGGCTATCCAAAAAAATATTCACATCATTTTTGGCCAACTTGGGGCCATTACTGATCGTTCATCATGATTCCCACGTGAATGACACAGTTTGGGATACCAAGCCTGTCATAAAACAACAAGTGCGAGCAAGCTTATCGTTTCGCCTCGAAACGACATCCACTCTGAGCATTTCGCTTTTCTCAATTTTCCGAGACTAAAGAAGTCGTGCACACAGGAGCAGAGAATAAAGGAACTGTTCGAGTTAGCGGTGCAACGCCAAACGAAGGAGATGAACGACAACATAACGGGCCGTGGCATCGACAACCACCTTATGGGACTGCGTTACGCGGCCATAGAAGCTGGCGAGGCCGTGCCGGAGCTGTTCACCGACGAGGCCTATCGACTCGTCAACCACTTTGCCCTCTCAACGAGCCAGGTAACGACCAAGAACGACGCCATCGTCGGCTACGGGCCCGTCGTGCCCGACGGCTACGGCTGCGCCTACAACGTTCGCAAGGACGGCTTCATCTTCTCTGTCTCGGCCTTCCACAGCGACGGTCGCACCAACGCCGCTCGCTTCGCTCGCACCCTCGAGACCAGTCTCCGCGATATGGCCGCTATCCTCAAAAAGTTCACCAAAGCCTAATTTCCCCTACCTCAATCACCTGTCTCCCGAGATTATGGTACGGACCAACAAGCACATTTCACTTTTCGCCACAAGTGTTCGGAAAGTTTGACTTTCGCCATCTAGGGAAGAATCGGTTAATGAAATAAACGCTATCCGTATTATAAATAAATCAATTTCCATATGTTTGGAAGTTGTACTTTCGGAGAATAGTCCGGTCGGAAAAATAGCAAATGCAATACCAAGATTCGGAGGAGACGAATACTGAATTTTCCGAACACAAGTGTGGAAAATATCATGTCTGCGTAATAGTGCCATGTCCCGAACCCCCTAGAAATCTTCAACGACACGGCTACGCTTGTGACCTGCTATCGTTCAACGATTGTGATTCAACGCGCTGAAACAAACGACCCTAAGCTCATTATCACCACGTACATATCTCTTGTTCAAGTGTATTGATCGGGCGCGAGTCGATCTTGCGTCACTTGAAAATTTATCGAATCGCGGTATATAAATAATAGGAGCGTCTTGTTGTTTACACAGAAAGAGAATTTTATCGCAGTATTGTCGGCAATGTCGCATAGAGTATTTTTTCTTGGAAGAACGTTGAACCGTGATGTATATTTTATAGATGACATGAATTATATTCATTGCTGTTGAAAGTTGTGAGTTGGTTGACTCTAAACTTGTTGACGACGTTTATTATAGGGGTTGACAAATGTGACGTGTGTAGTATATAGTAAAATGTCTAATGTATGAACGCACAGTGGTGATGAACGTGTAGTCGGCAGTACAGGCCAAGTTGCACGCGTTTGACGTTGCTTCAAAATCGTACCAATTATCGCAACGGTGTCTATGATCGTCTTTGTAAAGGCCAGTTTCTCGGTAATTGGCGCCCGCACAGTATCTCTTGTCCAATTTTTAGGCTGCAGATGCGAGAACGCGGCTATTTTCACTGGGCCCCGGATCTCGCAGACTGCCCTAGCTGTCTGTCTAGCCTTACTCCGGGGATCTCACTCTCTACCTCATATTTTACGAGTACGCTCCGATACTCGGAGGAAAAACGATTGAAACCGATTAAAACCGATTGACAACCCTGGCGAAAACAGGAGGACTTTAAGTCGTCCTCCTGTAGTCCTCCATGGGACGATGTGAGGACTATGTTTTTTTATTTGAATCTCAGCTTTGTATGACCAAGTAGAGCTTCTTTTTGTTATAAAAACATTGATCATTTATTTACTGTGTAAAATGTAAAGATTTTTGTTTCAAAAAGAGAAAGTCAAAAAGCGACTCAAAATATACGAATATTAAGAAAAGAAAACTATTCAGTCAGTAAAAAAACACGCCGAATTTATTGAAAATGAGATGACATGAGACATGAGACTTAATCATATAAGGATTATTCTTAAATTAGTCCAAAGATGTCTGAACAAATTGGCGATAAAATGAAAATGAAAACTCTCATCGTTTTCAATCGTATCACAATTATCGCACAAATATTTCCATGATACTTTGATTATTCAAGTTCGTTCTCAATCGCTGACGGTCTTTTTTTCTTCAAGTAATGAGACAAGAAATTTTCCATAAAGAGCGTGATCCCTGTTCTCACTGTGGGTGCGTTTTGAAACATTGATGAGCATCTTGAACGAATACAGCCATACCGCTTTTGCCCTTGCATGAATGGGAACAAAAAGTGTCGTTTGCTAAAATACGCATCTGACCTCGAACACTTTTGCACGAAAAAATGGGCTCTTAACCAATAATATTCTAAGAAAAGCGGAATCGAGTCACACTTTATGCTTTTTGCCAATTCCAGTAGATCGATATGAATGTAGGACGAGTGGAAGGCATAAAAACAAAGAGAAATATGCTTTTCGTTGCGAGGTGAAGTGGCTACTATAATGTACTGTAATGTTCTTATCCCTTCCAGTACTTCCTATCTCATCAATCACTCTACTGTTTCGGTCTCTTCCATTCAACTCTCTCATCAATCTACAAGAGCTCGATTTTTCTAACGACGAGGTTCACTTTTCGCTGTATCTCAGAAAATAGAGACCTGATAGAATTCTCTACGGTTTTTCTGTTCTACCTTATTTCGATCAAAACGCATCCACCATTAATCCAAACAAAGCTGTCGCCGTTTATTTTTTACAAGATATGTACAATAAAGACAGAACAATTGTATAATAAAAAGTATACGCGGCGAGCAAGGAATCGACGGGAAAATAAGGAAAAAGCACTTTGCTGGTATCGTTTTGCATGAAGAAATCATCGATCAACGTACAAGACGTTAAACAATTAAGAGATGAAATTTCAACTTCACTTTTGCGTTTGAGGGTTTCTTCGTGCGTGACATGATTCATCGCGACTCTCTCAATATCTCGTCGTTATCGGAAGCATGTATTTCGAGTGGATCGTCGCAGCTGGTAACTGCGGTAGAATTAAATTGTATAGCGAAAGTTGTGAACAAAGAAATATATTATATACGTATATACGAATGTTAGCCGAGTTTTGCGAGAAATTTTATGAGCAAGCGTAGATATATTAGAATGGAAAATATTGCGTTTTGATGATGTTCATCGCCATGTTGTTTTTGCTTGCTGTGATTTTTTGATTTGCAATGACGATGACAAGCCAAGTGAATACGCACGCACACATATCAGTTGTGAAAACGCAGGTATTAATCGTAACGACCTAGTCATATTCCTAGTCTCGTTCCTATCATAACAAGCGAGTCGTCAATGAAACGCCGTATTCATTAGCACGGCGACTCGCTAACGAATAACAGTTATTGAGCAGACTTTTAGTTTGGCCAGAAAATTGTGGCGTGAAATCGCACTGCGAGGACTGCAACTACTGCAGTGTAATGTGCACGATGCAAGAGTTAATAAAGTAAACATTGAAAGACTTCGAGTTTTTTGCTCTGATTTCGTGACCTACATTAGGCTTTATTTGTGATTTTTCAAGCGATTCAATCAAAGGCTAATACCAGCTTTCGGGTCAACGTATAATTACTAGGGTTGGTAAAAATATGCACGGAAGACAATAAAAAAATGCATGCAAATATGCAAAAAGTGACGTAAATATACTGTAAAATCAATTACATATGCTTCAAAAAACGACAAAATATAAAAAACATGCATTTGAAATAGAAATGACAAGGTGAAATTATAATATTATCATATATTATTTTATATTTTTTATTATTTATTATTATATATTGTTAAATTATATATTATTAGGACCAAGAACTTAATAAATGTAATTGAAGAGAAGAAAACTTGGTTTAATTATTAAATATTAGCTGCACATTAGATCAAGAAAAAAGTTATTATTAAATTATATGCTTCAAATAAATGATAATTTATTAAACGTCAAATTCAACGTTTCGGTAACAGCAAATTATAATATGTTCGATAAAATTTTCAAATACTTTCAAATAAAAAGCCGTGTTTTTTTTGTCTAAATGAAACGAAATGTAAACAAATAGAGAAAATACGAATGAACTTCAAAAAAAGGCCGAAATATGTATCAAATACAAAAATATGCATGTGCATATTTTTATAAACTCTGATAATCACTGTTTAATAGCCTAAATATTGGTTATGGTTCGTCAAAATACAGACGTTTTTATAGTTTGCACCTTTTCACAAAGCTTACATTATGAAATACTACGGTAATAGAAATTAGCGATTTTCTGTTCAAAATCGCTAATTACAGAGAATTTTATCATTTTTTTTCACAGGCATTTCATAAATGAAACGAGATTACGATTCCACGCAATTTTTTCGCTTGAAGAAACTCCAAATACTGGATTTTAATGGGCCACGTTGGTCACACGTTTGAACGTGTGAGTCGGCCTTCCAGGGCAACAAAAAATCACGAATCGAATAATAATTATTCATACCTAAGAAATCCAAAAATGCTTTCTTGATCAGGATATTTATTTTTGTATTTGTTTACTCGGTAAAAAATGGTCAAGATACATTAACATACGATTTAAAGACGGAAAAATCGTGAAAATCGACTTGATGCCTGTTTGCTACGTGACATATTTCGGAAACTGGTCTACGAGTTTTTTTTTTAATTTTTAGTATAGTGTGTGTTTTGATCATGCAAATTTTTCGCACTTTATTTCAAATAAAAAAACGATCAAACGTTTTGAAAATTTGGTTTGTACAGAAGAAAATGACAAATATCGGTCATTAAAAACTGAGTTTCCAGCGTTGACATATTTAAAACTTGCACACATCGCTTCCTCCTTTTTTATATCCTGCGATGCTTGATCTGGTAAATTATTTTTTAGTTATATTTCTTAAATAAAAATTGTTGAACACAGAGAGAATACAATAATTGGTGAAAAAAATTATTAAATGTTCGCGTCCTTCTATATTTTTTAATCTCTTCCAAAGACTATTAATTTTAAAATATAACTCATATATCCTTTAATCAGATGGGTTTTGAGCATATCTATTTTCTGTAAAAAAATAGCCAAACAACATTAAAATACGATTATTTAAGACTAAAAAATCACAAAAATCGACTCATTGAAACATTCTTAATAATTTATTAGTCTATTACTTATTTGAACAATTTACTAACTTTTTTTTCATTTGAATTAAGTAACTACGAAAATTGTTATTTTTTATTAATGGATGAAACTGATTCGAATATTCTAATACCTGCTTTTTTCAACAAATAAATGTCTATTACTTTTCAGAATAATAAAGTTAAAGAGTTTACATACATTTTTTCTTTTCCCATGCGAAAATATTAAAAATACGGTCAATTTTTTTCACTTTTTCTAAAACCATGACCATATAGAACAAATAATATGAAGTCGTTTTAATACAAACGTATATATACTTTCAATAAAGGTTGTTGGATTGATGGAATTAATCAAAAAATAAAAATTATGTGTTCTGGTTACCTTTTAGATCGAAAGTTTCATATCATGTAATACTTGTCTACATGAAAAATCTACGTTGCAAAAAAAATGTTTTCTAATATAATTTGGGGTCGCTGAGTACGAAAAAATTAATCGTTCATTTTTCCAAAAAATCGTTATTGGAATATTTGCAAAAACCGTGTTTTTCTTATTTGTTGCCAGAAATATCAAGATCTATCGACTTTATTCACATAATTTTATATCATTAGAAAGGTATACTTCTTAGCTTTACGGTGATTTACTGCTTTCAACGATCACAATATTAGTTTTCAAGTTACATCTACTGAAAGTCAAAAAATTTGCATTTCAAAAAATTACTCGCCCTAAAGAACGCAATTTTTTTTACTTTCAGTGGCTGTAACTTGAAAACCACTATTCCGATCGATTAAAGCAGTATATAAACATATTTTAAGTTACAAAAATTGACTGTTCTTGATAATTCTGCCAATAAACAATAAAAACAAGTTTTTTTCGAGCTATTCCTATATAACGCTTTTTTAAAAAAATTAATAACTGATATTTTCGTACTAAGCAACCCCAAATTGGTCTAGAAAACTCTTTTCCTCAGAATAAGTCGTAACGAACGAAAAATTTGTGAACCAGTGTAAATAGAATCAAACCGTTAATTCGAATAAATTTGAATTCTTGCGCGCGTCAAAGGTGGCGGCCATCTTGTATTGTGACTCACAAATTCACAAGCTCACAAATCACAACTTTGACAACTGCTGGCAGCGCCTCTGGCGGTATAATGAACAATAACCTGATGTAAACTGCAAAAAGTTAAAGATAGAATAAAAAACAACAAAAATGGCGACGGCTTTGAGAAAGAGAACATCAAAATTTGATGTTTCTGTGAAAGACTTGACGTGTCCAATCTGTTTAGGGATCTTAATTGAACCCTTGACTCTACCGTGTGCTCACAATTTTTGCTCTCGCTGCCTATTGTCCTCGAACGAACACAACAACCTCAATTGTCCGATTTGTCGCATCCGCTTCTCGAGCTGGCTCAGGAAAACCAAATCGCCGGTGAACAGCGAACTTTGGAAAATCATTCTCGCGAAATTTCCGAAAGAAATTGAGAAAAAGTACAAAGGCGTCGACGATGAAGTTCCCCTTAATTCTGGTGAGAATCAAAACAAACACATAAACATACTCTCCGTTGGCATTATTTCGTGCAACGTATACTTTTTTCGGAATACACAGCCTGTTTTCATAAGATTGAGCGGTGTGAACTGGGTTTAAGGAATGAGCGAAAAACTTATTTTTGGTCTTGGCATTTTTTCCAAGTGCGTAAAATCTGTTTGACGTTTTTGACAGTTGACCAGATTTGACAGGTTTGGAACATTACCTGGATTTATTTTATTTGTTGTTTTTTTTGGAAATAATTCTATCCATTTGATTTCATTTTTGCGAATCGTTAAACAATTTTAAGCTGTTATAAATATAAGTAGAAAAAATATTTTCATATTCTTTACCCATGACATTGACAATGTCAGCTATGTTGATTATAAAATCGAGATTTGGGATTAAACTGAATTCTGTTTGAAGGTTTAAAAAATTCAGAGTGTAGAGTTCTCTTTACTTAATAAGGATTGTTTTTTAAAGTGAAAAAAAAAATTTGGAAAATTGTTTCTCGAATCCTGAAGATAGTAATATTTAATGTTTATTTGCTAATTTTTATATTTTATATGAGTATTTTATGTAATATATTTTATGATTTTAAATTTTATTATTATAAAAATATTATTGCAACTCGCAAAAATGTGAAGGAAATTTAGGAAAATTTTGAACTATGATTTTTATCCCCACTCCTCGTGAGAGAGTTTATTGGTTAAATTTTGAATTTGAATATCTTCTTTAACTTTGAGTTTTTAGAAAAATGGCAGATGAAACATTGTCTTATAATTCCATAATGAATCGATGGTTTTCTGTTGATACGGCGTCTTCCAAACACCCTGTATATAAACTTATGATTCGCTCAATTGAGCAGTTCAGAGCAAAAGACGAACTAGTAAGAGACAGAAAACATGAAGTTGCCCCTCTATCTGTCTCTTACTAGTTTGTCTTTTGCTCTCAACCACTCAATTTTCAGATAAAATTTTGATTTTGATATAAAAATATAAAAATCCAATAAAACTTCACATCTGAAATCTTCACTTCCGAACAAAAATTGATTTCAGCTTCATTAAAAATTTCAAAGTGTTATTCTAGTAATTTTGATTGTTATAAAAAAAAATTTTTTCACAACAACCAGTGACTTCTAAAAAAACTTTCAAAAAATTTCAACAGTGTTAATTTCTTATAGACTGTTGAATTTTTACAATAAATTTTCCAATCTTATAAAAAATAATACATTTTTATAAGAAATATTAATTTTATCTAAATTCACTTTTTATTGGAAATCAATTTATATTCCGAATTCTCACGAACCACGTCGTATTGCGAACACGGAAGTCGGTTAAAACGCTCGAAATATGCGCCCAAATCGCTAGGTGGCTACGCTAATTTAAATTAAATTTTGAATTTTAATAAATTGAATTTTATAAATTTATAATATTATACAATATAAGATAAATTTAATAAATTTTAATAAAATGGAGAAAAAAAACTATTCAATTAAAATATAAAAATAATAAAAAATATGGCTTATTTTTAATATAAGTAGTAACCAACTATCATAGAAGTGAATAAAACGAAAAAAATGGAAACCTTGAAAATATAATTGAAATATAAAAATACAAATAACCTGAAAAATTAAAAAAAAAATCTTTATCATAAATTCAGAAATTTTTTTTAATTTACAAATTTTTTTAAAAAAATTTATACAATGAAATTCAATGTTTTAAGCATTTTATCCAACAAAAAAAATGTAATGAAAAACATAAAAAGTATTTTAATATTGAAAAAAAATGCTTCAGCAAAAATGTTTTTAGAATCATACAATCTATTTATGTTCACAAAATGTACAACGTTGAAAAATCACACGAGAAATTTTTCTGAGATTTATCATCAATGATTTTGAACCTCAAAATATTGAATTCAGCGAAACCCCTAAAAATCGTCGACAAAAAAAATTTCATTAAATCATTGATGATGAAATTCGTCCTTGTCAAAAAAAGTCAAACTTTTAAGATTCTTGTAATGAAAACTTTTCTTATAAACTTTTATTTTCTGTAAAAATGTTTAAAACAAATTTTTTTTTTCATAAAAATTCCAGTTCATCAGAAATTTACGAGGCTTATATATTTTCTTATAAAAAATTAAAAATTTCTTTCAGAAATGTTCACTGTTTTTTATAGTCTTTTTCTTATTAGAATTTTTTAAGGTTGACCTTATAGAAATTGAATTATTAAAAGAAATTTGTAATTGTTATAACAATTTTGCCATTTCTCATAAAAATTAAAATCACTAGTGTTTAAATATGTTTAGAAAATTTGTTAAATTTGTTTTTTTAAAGATTTTACATTATTTTTGGTAAATCTCAGAAAAAAATTTTCGTGTGATTTGTCAACGTTGTAAACATGATGAACATATCTATTGATCGTTGAATGAACTTCTCTCATCACATTTTTTTTTTTTTTTTTTTTTTTTTTTTTTTTTTTTTTTTTTTTTTTTTTTTTTTTTTTTTTTTCTTCTTCATCTCTCCTCTTTTCTTTTTATTCTTTTTCATTTCGTATAATTATTATAGTTATTGAAATTACCAAAAGTGGAATTTCATTGCACAATACAATGGAATAATGTCTATTGACACCAATTAAAATGGTTCATTTTCACGTAAAAATAAATTTTGTCTCAAAACCACCAAAATTTGTATGCAGATGTATTTTTACCTCCACTTTTCAAGATTAAAGTCAAAAGTATTGATTACTGGAATTTCCATCAAAAAGTCCAGTCGAACTTTCTAGTCAAGCAACCAACACATGGCAATAAGTTCAGTACTTTTCTTTTTCCTAGAAATCAGGGTCGTAGCAACAAATATACCTTAATCACAGAAAAACCCTGCAATCAATTTTTTTCTACTGTAACTCCACAAACTAAATGTAACAGTACATAAGGTACTTTTACATCTAAAAGTAATCTAAAAGTACAATATGGAGATATTAGGTAAAAAGCAAAACTATCGATAGAGAATTTTCACAGAGATGGCCTGCATAAAGAAACACCAAAACATTGCCTTGAATAAACAAAAAGATTTAGAAAATTGGGATTGTATTTATGATTCATGTATTGACTATATACACTAACGTTGAATGACTCACTCGACCCCAAATCTAAATGAGAAAATTTTCGCAAGTTAGTGTCGGAACCACGGTTACACAGAATGGACGTGATAAAATTGTATCATGACAGAACAAATTTTATTTGTGCATACCATTGAAATCATGATTTTAAATGTACCGACACAATTGTTTATTTATTCCTTTTGAGTATGATGTAAGTGTAAGATGAAGTATTGTTGTAATTTATTTTGACGATGATTTATTTGATTGATTATTTATTTATTGTTAAAATGTGTACTTGAATAGGTTTTTTGACTGGGAAATCGTGGAGTTTTTATTTAATTAAGTAGAAGTACATCTCTACAATACATTCAGATAGTTTATTTGTGATGCGAAAATGAGCAAAACGTAATAACTGCCCATTTTTGGTCCAGGTTCAGCAGAGAACACTAGAGTCCTGGCAAAAGAAGGGGAATTGCGGCTCGAGTTTGAGAAGCAGTTGCAGCAAGAAAGGGCACTCGACCAAGAGCAGTTGAAACGCGATGAGATTTTGGCTAAATCACTGGTCGAGGAAGACATGCGGAGCAAAGAAGAGCTGAGAGTGCCAAGCGACGTCCTTGGGAATGACGGCCATGGCAAGACCCTGAGCGCTGAAGTGTGTTTGACAGCCTCAGTTTCCGGCGAAGCCAGGTTGGCCAGTGCTGAAAGCGAGAGTGGCAGTCATGATAGCATTGACCCGGAGACCATGCTCGATGCTCATTTCAAGCCAATTAAGGTCGCACCCAGAACGGGCAGGAATTACAAGCTCACCAAAGTTGTTCCCCATCCCAAATCAAAACCGACACAGGCTACAGTGCAGGCACCGAATGGAGCTAGGAGAGTCATTGGGTGTACCTGGAGTGCTTTTAGAGGTAAAGAACTTGAAAAAGTAAATGTTTACTTAAATTATTAATATAATTATCTTCGCAATATTCGAAAATATACGAATTCAAAACAATAGATGGCAATTATTTGAAGAAATTTCTTTATACAAAACACCAAGATCGCAAATCTTTCTGAATAACTAATAGACATATAGTGACTGGGTTTTTTTTGAACGCGAACAATATCTCTTTAAGGTAAAGCCAGAATAGAAGCACAGAGACTAGAAGCTTTGGCGAATTCTGAAAAAGATACCCAGAAGATCGAAGACGAAACGTCATCAACACGAGTGTGCAACCCGACTTGTTTTCCGACTCCTGAAGCCTCTGTCGACACGAACGAGAATCACAAAAGAACTGTAAATGGAGCAACTAATAAAAGGTGGCAACAAAAGAATAAAAAATCAATGGGAAATCGTTCCGAAAAGTCTGCCAAAAGGAGTAAACAAAAAAACTTGCAATCTACGATTGTTTCTTTGGACTTTCCCAAGGAAAGCGATGACAAAGAGGAAGCAGGTTTGTGTTTTCAATTTTATGGATATGTAATATTTTTGATATCTTGATTCTGACTTTTCTTTATTTTTCTACAGAGGCCGTAAACTCGAGGAGAAAAAGGAAATCTAACAACAGCAGTTTTCTAGACGAAGACGAGGTTGTCAAGGAGCAGAAAAAGATCGAAAAAGCTCTAAAGCAGGAAAAGGAGGATTTCGAGCTGGCTTGTAAACTCCAGGCCGAATTCGAATTAGAAAACGGCCCACGCACAAGAAGAGCTCGAAGGAACGAAGGTTCTGCCAGCACCTCCTCCCAGCCGGAAACTGCGCTAAATTCGATAAAAACACGAACTCGGGCCTACAAGTACAGATCCTAAGTAACGCTTTTGTTGAAATATATTTGATTCTGAACGTCCGAAAGACCCTAATTTTTATATTTATTAGTTACCATCGAAAATTTTCTAAATTTCTATTAAACTGAAAAACATGTGACGCGATCAGAGAAAAGGAACCTCGGTGAAAGTGAAAGTTTACACGACGCACTCTGGAAGGCGCTGAACTGCCGTTTAAGCCTATGTAAATAGTTTTCTTCATCGATTTGTATATTGTTTAAGAACTTAAATTCCGGAAATTTATATTGCCCTCTATCAATCATAATACGAAAATCGATTTTTTGCCGAAAAGGTCCGTTTTCTCGGATCGCGACACATATTTTACATTTGTTAAGAGTCGAAGCGTTCCTATAAAAAAATGTCTAGGCTTGCCAATGTCGAAAAAAGTTCGATGCCCTCAAGTTGGGAAACGTTGCTCAGAACAATCGAAGTATTTTGTGTTTCGAGGAGTTTTCGCGGGACACCAATGGAAATTTACTGGCTTGAAATTCGCTGGTGCCTCGCCAAACCGTCTTGACTTCTACTAAAAAACTAAGTTTTTTGTGAAATGTTTGTGATGTTTTAACATTTATTCGACCGTAAGTTCTTGTAAAAAAGGCAATTGCATCTATTTTTGTAAGCGACAATAACTTTTCTGATCAGTTGTCGGTGCATGACTTGCTGCCAGTTCCATAGCAACTTGTGCGAAGACCGGTGTCGAGAGTGCTATGTCCTCAGAGCTCTTTTTTTTATCCAGTCAGATAGGAAAATGAGTCCTATGAAATCGTGCGCTCATGTCGTGGATGTTATGAATATCTCAAAAAAGATTCCTAATTTTGGAATCCCGATTGTACATATTGTATAGAACGATATTTCGTCTGACTGTAATATTATTTTTTAATTGTATTTTCATGTGAGAGCTGCTAGTTTTTTTACAATTTTTCAAAGAAAAGGGCAAATTTTACTCAAACGTTGATTATGATAATGTGAACGAAGATATATAAAACTTTTTGAAACGGAAAATGATTGGTTTTCTTTTTAGAAACTAGACTTTGTCAAACTTTATTAAAACTAGTACAAGAAATTCAGTGTCCCGAAAGTTCGTCTATTTCGAAATGGTCCTTTTTCGCCTCATCGTCCAGTCCTTCAGCGCTTCGTCTTTTAGAGAAGTTGATGTTGGTGTTGCTGTTCTGCGAACCCTCGCCGTAGTTTAGTGGTCTAAAAATCAATTTTGAGATTTTATTAACAAAATTAGGACAAAAATGAAATATTTTTAGTCTTTTTTTTTAATTGCACTAGTAGGGATGCGAATTAAAACGAAAAATATCAATATATCAAATAGAAAATATTGATATGCCTATGTATGGCATGAATTTTGGTAGATTTTTTCGAAAAAAGTTTTGTTGATGAATGTATAGTACTTTCGGTAATTTTAGTAATTTTTTTAGTATTCATAAAGTAATTTAAGATTTTCTGAAATTCGTAGTTTATTTAGTTTTTCGTGTTTAAATGGATTTTTCAAAAAACAGTATCTTCATGAATTTGAAGTTTCACAGAGTTTATTAAGTACTTATTTTTATTTTTTTAGATATCTCTTACGATTTCTAGAATAAGATTCCCTGGGATTAACAAATATTACGATAAATTGTTCAGAAAACAGTATCTATATATTTCTACTACTCTTGCAAAATTAAGTATTAAAAAATTAATTGTTAGTATTTTTTTAACATTTTAACAATTTATACGATTCAAGGGATTTTCTGGTGTTTTTGTGATTTTGTATTTCGTTGTGATTTTGTGATTTTTATAGTTTTATTGATTTCCAGACTCTGTAAATTTTTGGAAAATTTCAATGAGAATTTTCAGTTATGAAATAAAATTCTAGTATTTTTTTGTATGTATTGAATTCCGTAAGATTTTCAGCCGATTCATAGATTTTTAGTATTTTTTTAGATTTCCAAAATTCAATGCTTTTAGAATCAAAGTTTTATTAATTTCTATAATTTTTATAGATTTTCGAAAAATTAAATTAGCCCTTTAGTTTTAAAAAAAATTTTACTGTTTTTTTTATTTATTGAATTTCGTAAGATTTTTTAGTAGATTACTATTTCAGGTACGTATTTTTCTAGAATTCGATGCTGTAGAATCTCAAGTTTCATATATTTTCAGTGTATTTATAAATCGTTCATAGAACAAATATTTTATAAATTCATAGTATTTCATAGATTTTTCAATTTACTTTTCAAATAATTTTTTAGGATTAGAAAAATTTTTAAAAAAAGAAAGAAATTAAAATTGGAAGAATTCAGTTATCTGAAAGCTGAATTTTCGTGTAAAAAAAAATGGAAACGGAAATTTCTGTTTCAACTTTTTTTCGCACACAAAAAACTTGCAATCTCTTTTTATCGGTTGATCAATATGATACAAAAATTCTGATACATCGAAAAAATTGAATTAGCCCTCAAGGGCGGGCGGGAGAAATTGAAACATATGAAAATTCACTCGACTTTGAGCCATACTTTCGCCGAAATTAAAACGAATTGACCCAAAAGTCGCATACC
>JAPYZL010149356.1:0-14072 GCA_030522825.1 Platygaster orseoliae
CGGAAATCAGCGGGAGTTATCAATAAAACCCTAGGGAAATATTCATAAATCCCGGATCACAGGGAAGAAAGTTGCCTGATCCGTGATTTATGAATGTTTACCAGGGTTTTTGTTGATATTTCCCGCTGATTTCCGAGTACCCCAAAAAGGGGCTTATGTTCCCGCATTCCATAGAAATAAAGTGGCCTTTTTTACGGATGCATGGAAAAAAATTTTTTATAAACTTTAGTATCTTATATACTCTAATATTATGAATAAACTTTAATAAAAATTTTAATAAATATGAATAATTAATGACTTTTTCACGAAAATGCAACTTTGCGAATATTTTTTCACACTTTTGAACAAATGCAAAAATTTTTGCAAAAAATTGCAAAAAAACAACTTCTCACAAATTTTTCAGCAGAAATAGGTTTCCTAATTTAAGAGAGCGATTTTCCTTTTTTCGTTTTTAAAATCGGATGAAAATCGAGGGAGTTATACGATTTTTAATTTAGAATTTTTAATAACTAATTACTCGTAATCGCAAATGAGAGCTCATCAACTTTTTTAAACTTAAATTTTGTTGCACAGTGTTATTAACATTGATGGTAAATAATATAATATTTTATCTCACATGGATCGCATAGTAATCTAATAATATTCAATATTAATCTTATGAGTTTAAGTATTCTGAAAGATAAAAAAATAAAACACTGAATTAAAAAAATCGTGGATGAAGTTAAGAAATATTTCAAATTTCTAGAAATTTAATGAATGTAGATGCATTTTGAAAATTTTATAAAACTATGGAAACTGTAATTCTCTTAAAATTTTCATAAATCAAAAAAGTTTTCATCAAGAAATTTGGCATTTTTTTTTTTCAGGCAAACTTTTCTAATGATCGTGATTTTTATTCAAAGGTTGAAAAATTACAAACCTTCAAATTTGAAGATTGTTTGAAGATTCATTGAGTTAACAGAAAAACAAGCTACTGCTGCAAAAAACATTCGTTTTGTCAAGTTGTGTTGAAACAGCACATCTTTTTGTTGTTACAGCAAATCTTTTTTTTTCCGAGCTTGGATGGTGTGTTTTAATCATTAAAAAAAAAAGTCAACATTCATAGTGTATACAAATTTTGAGGTCGAATGAACATAAATATTTTTTTAAATTGATAAATACGAAAAAATAAGGAATGTCTTGATGGCCGTAAAAATTCTTCAGAAATACGAAGAATATTTATTGTCCCCGTTCCAGTTGAGATGATTACGTTCTAGTTCTTTTACATATTTTTTCGTGAAAAATTATAAAACTAGGTATGCATTAATTTAAACGGCGTGTAAAATATTTACTTATTTAGATTTCTCAAGTAATTTTCGTCGAACTTTAACAAAAATGAAATTGTGATATTTTTATTAAGTTGCTGAAAAGTTTTACAAATCCTTTCTTTCCCTCTCAGACAATTCAGTTCTGAAAATTTTAAAAACTTTTGTAATTTATTAAACCGTGTTAAATAACTTTTGGATTACTTAAAAAACTGTTGAAATTGTTGTAGCTCAAAAAATTATTCCACATAGCAAAACTGTTAATAATGACAATTTTCTCTAGCGCTCGTTTCCGCTTTTTTCATAAAAAAAAACTATTATCAGAACTATAAGAAATTTATCGTACTTTTTCACTTTTGTGTGAACTTCGTAATATTTTTATCAAGATCAATTTTTTTTAAAGAAATTTCGATTTGACTAAAGCTGAAAGACAGAAATTTTTAACAATGCAATAAATTTTTTTCCTTTGTTTGTTGGGTTAGGTTACGCTCACACAACAGACAATATTTTCCATACCTCGTTTCTGCTCATTTCACATGAAAAAACTATTATAACAGTTATATAAAAATTGGTAAATTTTTTTCGTATGCGTTCACTTTTGTAATTTTTGTCAAAATTAAAAAGAAATATGAATCTTTATATATCAGAAAAAAGTATGAAAACAGTTTATATTAATTTTACTAAAAAATAAACATATCACACAAAAAATGTATTCTTTTTTTTTTTAATGAAATTTCATACTGAGTGAAACTGTAAGATATAATTTTTCCGAATTTTCTGAAGAATTTATTATTATCCATGTCGAAAAATGTAAGGTAATATTCACGAGAGTTATTCTCGTAAAATTATTTTCATCATTCTTCTGCATTCATTTTTCAGCAGCAAAAATGTGGAGCGACTTTTTTCTCCGTTTTCGTGAAATGTAATGCATACCTGAACTACCTTCAAATTTTACTTCTCATCTTGATCCACCCTAGATCGTATTTCCAATATCGAATAACGACGACATCGTGACCTAAATATCTTTAAAAACACATCGATATCGAAGTTCCAAAATCGGTATTCTGATGTATTGATAAAACATCGACAGCCCTATCCTAGACATCAGAGTTGAGAATGTAAATTTCGTATTTCGGAAAACTCGATTCGTCTTTTATCACCTCCGTTCTTTTTCGCACATCGCACTTGGCCATCCAACTTTTCCAATGAATTCCGAAAAAATTCGAAAAGCGAAAAGCATTGTCCGAAGGAGCGTTCCACGTTGAAATCTGCATTATACCACAGCTGGACCAGCATCAAGAAAACTTGTTCTCCCAGTTTTTCGACAGATACCCGCGTAACTTTCGAATTTATCATCCTTTTTTTCCAGCTTGCTTTTTTCCCCAACCCTTCCCATCCTCTGTTTTTCCTCCCCGGTGGCGGAGTTAACCGCGATGTTTCGTATGCCGGTGGCGCGTGTCGAGCTGCCGCATGGCAAACTTACTTGGAAATATTCAGCCGACCCATTTTCTACTTCAGCCGCTCGTTTCTTGCTTCTTGGCTTCTTGACATGATTCAAACTTTCAGGAATATTTTCAACCGTGTCATGTATTCATTATATATTCTTTTAATCTCTATGCACGTGTTTAATATGTCGGTGTAAGCGCGAGTACGAAAAAAAACTGAATTTTTTAGAAATAAGCAGAAAGCACTGTCACAGACATTTTTGCACATTCAATCCTGCATCATGATTGACTGAATTTTGCAAAATTGAATGCTGCAAACATTGTAGGATCATTGACAAATTTGATTGAGCGCCACGAGATGAAAGTTAAAACAGCATCATTGCACATTCATTGCAAAATCAAAAAATAACTTCTTTGCATCTTCAAATCGACTTCAAACTAAAATATTTTATAGTTCCCATAATAAGGAACTCTCACGTGTTGAGTTACGATGGAGAGTTAGGAAAATTATGAAGATGAACAAGGCTCTTCGCGCAGGACAAAGTTTAATTAAAATTCATGCAGTCTTTCGTCAATGTAAAAGTGAAACGAATGCAACGCAACCACCTTGAATATGTAAGTATTATGATTACAAGATTTGTTGCTGCGCGTTGTACGTTACGAGGGCATGCATACTGCGATGTTAGATATAGCGCCAGAAGAGGGTGAAATTGCTTGACAAGTAGTAGAAGTTCGCGAGTTGCATTCTAATGCGCGCGAGGAAACCATTCATTGACTACATTTCTTGCTCGCCCGAGACAAAAGAGGCCTTGAATAATTTCGGCGTTACGCTGAAAACGTCGTATTTTGAATTTTAATGTCTGCTTTCTTCGCAAAAAAACACCTTATTTACTTGGGACACGAGATTTGAGCTGTGGTGGACTAGAAATAAAAAAAGGGATTTTTTAATTTAGCGCAGATTTTGCGATTTTTTCAAAATATTCAAAGTATTTCATAGGTTTGTACAATTTTGTAGTTTTTTTTTTTTATTTTGTCATTCATGATTCCCGGTAATTTTTCCAAATCCAAGTTCCCGAACGGTCATTTTCCCGAAATGTCATTATTCCGAACGTATTATTTCCCGAATGTCCATTTTCCCGAAAGTATTTTTCCCCGAACAACTTTTTTTTCAATTCTATACATTTATGAATTTCATAAGAAGAGTCTTCAATAAAAACAGTCATCGTGAAAGTTTTAAATTTAAAAATTGTAAATTTTATTTTATTTCAGAATAAAAAAATTGTTATCTCAAATTCAATTTTGAATTAATTTAAAAATATAATTAAAAAATTTTATTCATTAATTGAAAACTTTTATTACAATTTTGAAATTTAAAAATCGCTAAAGCGTAACCATGGCATTTCTAGACATTAGGCTGATAGGAAAATTTCCCGTTCGGGAAAATTAAAAATCCTTCGGGAAAACGGATTCAGGAAAAAAACTGTTCGGGAAAATGGTTTTTCGGAAAAATAGCCGTTCGAAAAAAGACTTTTCGGGAAAACGGATTCGGGAAAACGGTTTTCGGGAAAATGACCGTTCGGGAAAAAGGCTGTTCGAGAAAAGGGATTCGGAAAAATGGTCGGCAACGCTAATTTATAATTTTGAATATGAGAATCTGAATGACCGTTGCCGACCATTTTCCAGAATCCCTTTTCCCGAACAGCTTTTTTCCCGAACGGTCATTTTCCCGAAAGGTCTTTTTTGAAAAATTCCCGTTCGGAAAATTTCCCGTTCGGGAACTTTTGCCATGACTGTTTTTATTGAAGATTTTTCCTCTGAAATTCATAAATGTATAGAATTGAAAAAAAATGAAATTCTAACTGAAATCCGGAAATTAATACTTTCGGGTACATTGTTGTTCGGGGAAAAATACTTTCGGGAAAATGGAAATTCGGGAAATAATACGTTCGGAATAATGACATTTCGGGAAAATGACCGTTCGGGAACTTGGATTCGGGAAAATGACCGGGAATCATAAATTAGTATTACGTTATAAAAATGAACGTGATAAAAATTCTGCTTGCATTTTGAAAAACGAATAAAATTATACACCTTTCCATACTCTTTCTGAAGGTGAATGTTCCCATCATCTTGCCCATTAAAAAAAAATTTTCCTATGATACAATTAACCAAAATGTTTTTTCAAAATAACAAAATTATTTCCTAAAGAAAACGCTGGGAATATTTATTCTAATTTTTAACGATGACCTACTACACGGTCGTGAAAAGAAAGTTTCATTAAAAGGATTTTCATTGGACGATAATGTGCGCTCGAAGTGACAACGGAAATATTTATCCCTCCCGTACAAAAGCAATAGACGCGACGCATTGCAGATGTTCCAGAGAAATAAAGCCACGTAGAATGTTATTTCACGCTTTTGCCGATGCAGTATGGATATTCGTTGCTTTTGACTCATTCGCGGGCGTGAAGAATGAAAAAACAGTCGTGGCGAAAAAAGAGAAAAAACAAATTAACGTTAAACGGGAATGTTTTTCCGGCGGATGAGGATGCGTGTTGTGCTTTTTTCCGACGATTTCAAAAATATTCGGCGCTGGAACAGAGTGTCCTACTGTCTCGCGAATTCATGTAAACCAATTACACGCGTCCAATTTCCATCCCGTAGGCGGTAAACAATCGAAATTTCTCATTTCTGAACGACAGCGCTATTTTCCTCCGCAGTCGTACCGAGATAAGAATCGGGATGAAATGTTTTCAAGTGGCAATTCCGCGAAACGTCGTCTACAGGAGTTAAAAGTGCCAGTTGAGTATATTTAATCGATTATATATCTTACTCGGTGCGGGCTCTTTTCTTTCTAGCTTCGATCGGCGAGTAATAGACTTTCAAACTTTCGCATAATAAGGTGTTGAGACGAATGTCGAGGAATGGAAACCGTAATTTTGGCCACTTCTATAATTTCGATCAGCCTTGGAAGATACCATAAACGTTTTCACAGTTGTTTGACATTTTTGGACTTTCTTTTTTTGTAATTGATAATATGCACATGCATTTTTTTGAATATTATTGTTAAGTTTCTCAATAACAGATCACGTTACATATAGAAAAGTTAGAAATTCCAGAATCATAATGATATGTAATCGAAATTCCTTATTTCTTCATAAAAAGATTTGCAGTTTTTTCATTTAGATTCTGAAATTCAAAATTATAAAGTTATAATAACAATAATTCGTTATAAAAATGAACATAAAAAAAACTTTGCAGGCATGCATTTCAAAAAATGAATAAGATCATACGCTTCTTCAGACTCTTTCTGAGGGTAGAGGGGGAGTTGAAACACGATACATAACAAATTTTTTAAAGGAAAGACACCGCCTTTTATTTGAAAATGTTAGAAAATTGGAAACAACATATTAAAATTTGCTCTAACCGACACGTTGGATAAATGATTATTTATTTCAATATTTCATAACTAGAGAGAAAGTTGTGTTGAAAATTGAAAAATTCGTTTGAAAAAAAAAACGTCTAGTTAACCCTTGAGCATAATGTTTAAAAAGAACATTGAGTTAAAATACGTTTGAGTAGACAGTGACAATATTCAAAGTTTCTAGATAAACAAAAAAAGCTAAAAGTCAATAAAATAAGACAGTTATACATTATATAATACTATAATTATATATATCATTACAAAATATAATAGATATAAACAGTAAAATAATGTCAATGCATTCTTACCATTCAAAACATGAACGACGACATGAGCTGATGCAACCCCTTCCAATGTACAACTGTAGTTTCCTAAAAAAATTAATCATCAATAACATAGGTTAACAATAAATTAAATTTCAAGTTCGAAAAATATGGTGGCTCTAGGCTACGTCAAATTCCTAATAATTTATCATTAAGATTAAAAAAAAATCTGATAAGTGAAGTTTATTGTTCGATATAAATTCCTTTTCTACATTTTTTAATAACCTTTGAGAAAAAGAAATGTGGAAAAGAAAGAAAATATCGAAAATTGACTGTAACGTGATATACAATTTTCTTCCAACTTTCGGCACCTGTGTAATTAATGATAATTTTTTTACCTTGATCACTTTTTCGAATCATCGATAGAAATAGGCGAGACACACCACCTCCATCACGCATGTCAGTTTTCACACTGAAACAAAAAATTTTCGCCAAAAATTATTTCCAACTGCCAATTAAGATCGAGAAAGTAGAAATGTTATAGTAATTCAAGGCATGGATCAAAATATATAATATGAGATTATTTTAGTTAGTGACGTAGAAATTTTGACAGAAAAATTCAGTGCCTTGTGCATAGGAATTTTTCTACTCAAAAATGTGTAATTTCTAGAAATAACAAACTGTGTTCTCTAATCTTACAATTTTCTAATATATTTCTGAAAAAACCTTGTTTTAAATAAATATAAAGGTTGAACCAACGCAATTTATTGTCATTCGGCATGTAATATTTTGATATTTTGTGTAATATTTCAAAAACCTTTTGATTAAATTTTAAGTGTAACATTGTGCTTGAATCGTGTTTGAAAATTTTGAAAATTTAAAACATTTTTTGAATGTGTCTGTAATCTTATATTGTTAGATGTCTTCGTTGTTTCACGAGAAAAACTTCTATTTAATTTCACAAGTGATGTTTCAGAAACGTTGCAGCTAAAAAATTCTGTGACTGTTAGTCTTACGAAATGTTTCTGAAATGTTCCCGAATGCTTGATTTGATGCAAAATGTCCCTTTGAGGTGGCAAGAAATATATCAAAAATTTACAAAAAGAAAAAAGAAACTTTTTAACTTTTTGAAAACATTTATCACAATTTTCGTAGAATAACCATTATGTCTCATGTTTCAAAAAAATGTCAGTTAAGTTACCCAACAATAGCTTTGAAAATCTTTCTGAAATCTACTTTCAATCTTTCTAAAATAAAGTTTGCGGAGTAGGTGATACATAACTATGAAAATTGGAATGAAAAATAAAAATGTCAAAAAAGTGAAGATTCAGATTTATCTTATCATATGTCATATCTTCACAATTGTTTCATTTTTTAATAATGCCATAAATGAAAAACTTTTTTTTCCTACCACGAAATGAGAAAATAAACTTCAAAGAATTAGCATTTTTCTCTCAGAGAAAATGTACCAATTGTAATTGTTGCGGGCGAGTACTTCAATGCAAATTTCCCGCATCATTTTACACTCTACGACAAAACGGAATTTTCTGACCAACGCGTGAAAATCAACTCTCGAAATTCCACGTAGAAAGAGAAAGCAAATATTGTTCAGCGAGAGCTGAGCGAGAAATAAGTAGAGTGGAATGAGGAAAAGATCAGGTAGGATAATTTGGCGCAGCGTTTCCTGACCGAGGTAAATAGAATTCTGGTTATGATTCTCTGGCGCATAAAGTTGCGGGCAAGAACAAAAGCGACGCGCGTATTAACGTCCCTATGCTGCGGTTCAAAAATTCATCCGAATCGCCAAACTGTGGAATGAAATTTGAATGCTGAGAAAATAAACGCGGCAAGAAGCGACTTAGGTAAAAATATTCGCGAAGCATGTGCAGAATATTGAAGAGAGTCAAGTTGCGAAGTTGTCATTAAAGAGATTGCTCAATTTGAAACTGGAAACTTTAAAGGAAAATTTGATTTTTAGATTAAAGAAGGAGTAAACATGAAAAAGTCTGATAAGTTTGTTTGTTTTGTTTTTTGTGTAGTATGAGAATATATTATATCTTCAAAAAAATTAAATACAAATTTTCGAAAATTGATTGTTATTCGTCTTTCAAGGTTTCGTTAAAGTTTTGATATATTTGAAACGTAACATTGAAAATTCGTTATGTTGAACAAAATTGTTCTTCAACTTCAAACACATTCCGTTATGCATATCTTAGATCTTTTGATATCTTAGAAATTTGTATTTACCTAAATATGTATAATTATTACAGCTTTAAACCAATGCTGAGAATATATAATTATATAACTTAATTACAGCACTTATATTGAAAGTTTCAATAAAACGGTTTGAATGTTTTTAAAAAGTATGCAGTAGACTTGGAAAATAAAAATTCAGAAACACCATCAATAGAATTTTCAAAATTTCTAGAGCTGTGCTATAAACTAAAATGAAAATTTGAAATAAAGAAAAGTTGAATGGATTGTTACAGCAAATTGAAACAAATAAATTTGTTTGTTATGTAATTGCTCAATTTATCGAGTTTATTCTTGTTCATCTCTTTGATTCAAATATTTTGTTATTTTACAGTGAAACTGTGTGAATAATGTGAGTAAATAAATATGCATTTCAATAGAGGATCGTTGATCAGATTGAATTTAGCATGTGAGGTGAAAATACATTTGGTAATTCATGGAGGGTCAATTCATGTAATAATAGCGCAATTGTAATGGCAAATATGAGACACATACGTTACGGTTAAATAGTAAATCATTTCGAAGGCAAATATTTTTGAATAGGAAATATTAAAAATTTTTAACTGAATCAGTTTAGTAAATTGCAAAATTTTTCATTCTGAGAGAAAATATATTATTAAACTTTTTAATTGTCAAATCAATAGCAAATACTAATTTGAATGAAATGTAAAAAATGAGACATACTTCAAATTAAAAATAATGTTTTTGAATAAAAAAAAAAATTAGAACCCTATATAATATTGTGTTTTGATGTTAGTTAATACAAAAGATTTCCTATTTTCAAAAATTCTAAGTTATGTTCAGTATCTGATGATTTGCTGATTTGTGGGAACGAAAATTATAAATCAATATTCAAAGTGAAACGATGAAAATAAAAACTAATTGTAATATTTATACAATAGGTACTCATACCATTTTTTAAGAACATAAAATCAACAAGCCTATATTCCAACATTAATTGCAAATTTAATCAACTATTCCAAAAATGAAACCTAAAAACTTGTGGAATAACTATTTCATTTGAAATCAGCAATCTCAAGCGTAAAACTCTTGAAAATTTTACCAGTTATAATGATTTTGCAACAGTTTTGACAAGTTTCGAAAATTTTCATTGTTTACTATTCATAAGTTTTTTACAAATTCGAAAAATAATTGATTATTTCGACAGTGATTGAAATTTATATTAAATTTTCCAGCTTTAGTATTCAGAAACTCTATAACAGATATGGCAGTTATTATGATTTTCACAGTTTAAAAACAGCTAAATTTTCTTCAGCATTTTTTGTTAGGTTTGAAAATTGAACAGATTAAACAGTTTTCATAATTAATAGCAATTTTGAATTTACAAACTACTGGTAAACAAATACATCAGTTTTTAAAAATTTTGAATAGTATCAACAGTCTTAAGTATTCATAAATTTCTAATAATCTTTTACAGTTTTGATAAGTTTGTCAATTATGAGACTTGATTTTTACATTTTTGAAATAAATTAAGTTTCATCAATGTTCAAAATCAACAGTTTTTACAAGATTTGATATTACTAACGGTTTTTGAAGTTTTGAATTTAGGACGTTCATGAATTTCACAGTTGCCACAGCCTATTAAAGTAAAATAAGTTCAAAACCATTGTCAAAAGTGATAATATAAAAACTTTAAAATCAGTTATTGTTAGATACTAAACTGCAAAAAATATTGTGGATATAAAAAAATAATAAAACTTCATTATTTATCATCAAAAAAATTTATTTGCAATTTGAGTATGATGTTGTAACACTAATGGTAATGAATAACGAACTTTTAAAAGTAACGTGTAAAAGTAACAAGTTCACTTTTCAAAATTTAAAAATAGTAACCTACTGTCCACACTGAGAAAAAATATACATAGTATTTCTTTCAATACTCCATTGTAGTGTAGACTCAGTCTGAAATATTGTAATTTTTGCTAGATATTTATTGCAGTTTTTGTCATATTATAAAATGAATATTGTCAAATGATATTGTAGTAGCGAAAATATTTTGTTGTACCAACTTCTATACATATTGCTTTTTATACTATACGTTTTTGTACTTCTTGCAGTATCAGATTGTAATTTCTACTAATCCAGATTTTGGAAAATGTCATATTTTTGCGTAGTTTCGATTATATGATATTGTAATATGATACAACATTAGAAAAAGTCGGAAATCTATTGTAGATTTAACCAAATGATATGAATTTTTGTTCTGCACATAACTCTATAGGCAAAATATCTTATTTTTGTAGATGAAGTAACATATCATACAAGCTAAAAAACATAAATTATAGGAAGCAGAATAATTATTGATTCAACGTTTCATTATCAACGGATATTTAATTTTTTATATTAGTATAGTAAAAATTATAACTTACACAGTAAAATTACCTACAATTACGGTCTGAAAAATACAAAGTTTGGATGTGTTGAGGCTCTGGAGTTTCTAGTTTAAACTATCTGGAACTTGTATGAATAAGTTCTTATGTTTCGCACTACAGAAAAAATAAAATGGATGATATGTGTTTTGGATGTTTTGGTTTGGACACTTTGGATTTAATGTTCTGCACCTTAATCTTCAGAAAGTACTTGATTCTTTTCTCAGTGCATCATTAAACACTGTAAGATTACTACCTAAATACTCAATTCCAAAATACTGTAAGCTCCTTATAACTCAGCTCGAAAATCGTACATCCAGTCATCAAGTCATTGTGTAATCAACTCCACTGATTTCAATCATCACTGGATCAAACCGAGTATCAAGAAAGAGGTATTTCGATCGATTCGCAGCGTTCACCTACATGTCGCACCGAGTAACGAAAGGATTATCTGGATTACAGTAATTGTACCGTGTCTCGTATGTACGTACGAGCGTAACGTACGTATTAATATTACCAGGCATCCTCCACGTCCGCTAGTCAGTTTAATTATCCACTGCTCGCTGTGTAATTACACGTCTGCAATCCACTGTAGCGCGTTTTCCCCAACAAAAGTTTCCCGAGAAATGCGAACAAGTCGACGGCAGATTCGTCATTCAGCGCATTTTCTTTTTCTCCGGCGCACATGCTTCGCCCTCGGTCATATTTTCCTCCTCGCTTTTCCGGCTCGCATTGTTTCGGTTCCTTTACCGACCTCGCGAATCGTGCAATTCCCGTGTCTGTGTTTCGCATGGGCGCATGACTCCGAAGAATTTAAGGACGAACTTCAATGAAAATTCACAAATGCTTCTCCTTGAGGATTTCGTGGAAATTCGCGGAAAGAGAGTTCTTGAGAGGAAATTCAGTGGTAGCGATTTGTAAACATTTAGGTATTTGGAATTTCGGCATTTTGGAAAGTTTACAATGATGAATGGAATTTTTTTCGTGATTATTTATGTTGATTAAGGGATGAATTATGATTTTATCAAATTTGGTAGGAATTTCTTGAATGTATTTGTCAGTTATTTAAATAGTTGTGATAACCATATTATTTTTTTTAAATCATGATATTTAGTCGGTCAATCATGAAATTCAATAGAAAGAATTTCATTTTCCATCATAATAATTGCAAAAGTAAAAGTTACTTCCTTAATGCTAAAACTAATGAAGAATATAATTTTTTCCATACTTTAATCGTTCAAATGTATACAAAAATCCTTCATTTCATTTATATGTGCATATTAATTACTTTGTCTTGTAGAATCGAATATTTTCTTATCTTTCCCCACTTCGAAAAATCCTGGACTCCTTTTTAAATCATGAATAATCTGTTTCAATATGATTTACTCAATGAGAGGATGGAATTCCCCGATTCACTTGAGCCAGTTAGTAGAGGATACGATAGAATTTTTTCACGAGAAGATTCTTTAACTAAGGTTACTTTAAGGCTCACTATTTTAAGCCAGACGGATGCTCTTTGGCGTATCAGTCGGTTCGTGAACTCTCTGGAGAGAGCTATTGACGTATTTTAGAAAAGTCGAGTTTATTTTCGAAGGCTTGTTATAACTCAATATCTGCGTATATGAATCTAAAAATATTGTAACGGCAAAATAATTGATTTTTTTATAAATAGATCGTCTCGTTTACGCAACGACTAAATAAAATATTCTTTGCATGTAAACTATCAGTAATCTGTATAAAAATAAGAAAAATACAGGTAGTTGAATATACTGAATGTAAGGTATACGTGAAGTTACTGGGATTTTTATAGAAAAAAGAGTTGAAGGAACGAAACATCAATTATTTATTTTTAAATTAAAAATCGTAATATGTTAAGAAATTATCGGATACCGAAACAAAATAGTTTTGAAAATATATCAGTTCGTTGATTTTTATAATCTACAAATTAATATGATCGATGTTTGTAGAAAAAAAATAATCGTAATAATAAATTCATTATTAATAATAATAAAACATGACAAAAAACAAATAATCATAATAATAACAACAATAACAACAACAACAACAACAACAACAACAACAATAATAATAATAATAATTACAATAATAAGAATATCATAATATAATCTTTTAATAACATAAGATAATAATAGGGGAAAGTGGGGTAATGACGGCCATAGGGTAATGACGGCCCTCGCCATTTTCGGTACTTAAAATTGACGTAGGTCTTAACCGTTTACTATGACAGAAAGCTTATTCCATAAGCTTGTTTTGAAGTAGACGCTAAAGTGTGTGGATTTATTATAACTTGTAGTTCCAGTCCAGTACCGATACGTAACTATCCGAAAGTTTTATTAGGTGTTCAAAATATCGATTATATCGTCAAAACTTTCAGCTACACAATCGAGGTAGATATGTGAAAATGTTGCTATTGATATTAGCTTTCTAAATGAAGTGAAATTTTTCATGTGTCTTACATAGTTTATGTGTTATGCATGCTTGCTCAAAATAAGGTCAGAGAAGGAATGACGGCCACTAGAGGTAGGGTAACTATTATTTATCAATTGTGCTCTTATTATACATGCCATAACTGCAACTCAGATCTTGATGATGACGATGAAAATTAATGTCGTTGCATTCTAAGTTTAAGGCATTTTTTTCAATTAGTTTCCTTTTTATTTCTCTTGCTCTTTTTGTGAGCTATCAATAAAGTTACAATAACCAAAATGTCGAATTTCCATTTGTTTTCCTTCACAGAGCCTTCGTTAACTATTCACAGTGATTTGTGTTGATTTTTGTGCGATTTTTTGTCGGGTTTTGAGAGTGGCCGTCATTACCCCACCATTTTTCTAAATGGCGAAAACCAACTTTTTTTGAAGATTCTAATTTTTTTTAATTTGAATCAAAATTTTTTAAATCTGCCGATATACTTTGTTAGCATTTGAGTTACACTTGTTATCTTAACTTTCGTTTGATGAAAAATGTCAATTTTTG
>JAPYZL010149364.1:0-11237 GCA_030522825.1 Platygaster orseoliae
GCTGAAAATTTGCTCGTCAACTTAAGAATCAGCAACCAGGTGTCATTACATTAAACTGATCAAAAACTAGCTCTCTGTAGTTTTGGACAACTTTAGCAATGTTGTCCCAAAA
Organism: Platygaster orseoliae; assembly: GCA_030522825.1. Classification (NCBI taxonomy): domain Eukaryota; kingdom Metazoa; phylum Arthropoda; class Insecta; order Hymenoptera; family Platygastridae; genus Platygaster; species Platygaster orseoliae. Next base: position 113 of record JAPYZL010149364.1, read on the forward strand.
ACAAAAAAAGGTGACAAAAAATTAATTAATAATGCATCCTTCATCAGGTCCTCGGGAAAAACGAAAGTGGCAACTATGTTTTTAAATCATTCATAGTCATCAAACTATTGAGAAATTTTCAATTTTCACTTTAGCTTGATAGGCACGTTTTTTCGAGTCAGCTCTTGAACTAAAAAATCTCACTCATCCTGGCAATTTTTTAGCCAGCCCATTGAACGGTTTTCTCATGATGTGGATCGACAGTGCTCAGATTGCGAAATCATCAAAAGCAGAGGCATACCCACTTTTCTACAAGTAAATGAACTCCCTCCTCACGCTTGAAAGAAATATATTTTACTACGTGGTGTTTGGACTCACGAAGAGCGTCTCCCTACGTGTGAAGTGTTAAGATTCACTGTCACGGAACTAAACGAATTATATAACGTGGGCGTCAACTGGAAACCCGATGAAAGTAAGTAAGTCAATAGAAAATTCATCACTATCGGTTTGATCGCAGATTTCGTAGAGAGACCAAAGCTTCTTAACTCCATAAGTTTCAATGGATACTTTGGCTGCTCTTTCTGCAACGCTCGGGGAGAACGTTGCGACAGCCGTCATGTTTATTCATCGGCGTCGCAAAGCAACATTTCAAGATCTTGTTTGGAAGCCCGAATCGGGTTATAATTCTTGCAAACCCAGAGAAGTTGCTTCACAATGGAAAATGTGGAAAGGGACCGAGTGGCGTAACTGGCTCCATTACTGTTCTATACTTTGTCTTGCAGGACTACTTCCAAAGGCAAACTTGAAACGCCTTTCCCTCGTTTGTCAAGCAGCGTACATGCTGAATCAGTCGAAAGTGACAGTTGCTGAAATAGATTCGGCAGAGAAAATGTTGAAAAAAGTTGTCAATGATTTTCGGCAGCTTTATGGACTCGTTAACATGTCTTACGATGTTCATCTGCTTCTTCACATCTCAACGACAGTCAGAAATTGTGGGCCCATTTAGACGTACTCTGGTTTCATATTTGAATCCTTGAAAAAGAAGATAATTGACAAAATCACCAGCCCGAAGGGACGAATATATGAAATTTGTAATAGATTCGTGCTTTTGAAATTTCTGGAAAGGAACATTGACGACGATACTATGAGCCCTGTATAACTCGTGACATGATCAAATCGATTTCGCGCAGTCGAAAATTGAGAATATCTCGCTCTCTACATGGAGTCGAATTTTTTGGGGTTGAAAGCGTTGTACATGACTTCTCAGAGGGAGAACATACCATACTTCAGCGCTGCAATGATGTTCCTGTCGTCGACAACGCGGTGATCAATCGTCACAAGAAAGCCTTCGTCAAAGGAGTCGAATATAGCTGTCGTGTAGGAAACGAGCAAAAGTGAAATCGTGACTTCGTTATTTCTTTTGACAGATTTCGTTTCGGCATTGTTGAAAGCATCGTCAGCTGGAGAAATGGTAGGGACGAGATATCTGGAATGTTTGTGACAACACTTCTGGATAGAGAAGATGGTTGGAGGACGAAGTACATCCGAAAAGTTTTCCAATCAACGCAGAAAACATTCATCAGGTCCTAACAAGTACAGGGGCCAGGCGAACTTCTGGAATCGGGTTTTCAGAAACGGGTTATGCGCCTTCCTAACTCATGGGTAACCGACTAATTGCGGGAAGTCATTGTGCATTTTCCGATCGAAATGTCACAAGCGCTCGGGAAGATGCCCCGCACGTACGGCGCCAATAATGCCTTTCTTCCAACCCTCGATGAGTATGTTGCGGCCGCTTTTTCGAACGCTCACAGCGCGTGCAGAGTCACGACGCATCAATTACCGTCCTACACTGTGGCCATCCAGTGGGCGTCTCAAATCAATCACGGGGCGAATCAAATCACAGCTTTACTTCTCACGCCAAGCCTAATCGGGGGATTCCTAATCATCTACTATCGCAACATGTTCGTAAGAGCTGTATCGGACCTCCTCACGCTATACCTCCACATTCTAATCAGATCACGTGACTCAAGCCCTGAGGTGCATCGCTATATGATGAACTTTCTACGCATACCAAAAAGCCAGCCGACAGTTCTCACAGGGTTATGCAAGGACCCTTACTCTAACCCGTCAGATCGTCCGAATCTTGCGTCTGCCATGCTAAGGTCAATGCTCACCAACAGTCTGAAAGACCTCATTATGAACCCAGAGGTCAAACTACTTTTCAAGGCAACAGATTCCAATTATGCATCCAGGGTCTTGATTGCTTGGCGTCAGCAAACGTGTAAAACCACAAGGTCTTCTCAAGAGTCTATTCAGTCACACCGAAAGGCATTGCCGACGAGCTCGTGAGGAAGTTTGAATCAAGTCGCAGCATTCACGAGGTCCTCGTATTGAGATCAGGGAAAGGCAGATCCACGCAATGTTGAGAAGAGTCATCCGTGCCGACGAACAACTCCAGAAATGGCGGTCATTAAGACTTTAGGGAAAGAACAACCAATCGACAAGACCATTAAATGATCTCCTCACGATGTGCCCTACAGAATCAGCCCAGAAAATCAGAGATGAAGCATAGGGGAAGCGGGTAGAGAGCGTCACAAGTCCTCCTATGGCTCACCAGATAAGGATTACAACCCCACTTCTCAGCAGCGACAAAGTTCGGGACAAAAACAACGCATTCTTCTTGTCATATACTACACCCACTGAGTTTATTCCAGGGTGCGAGAACAATTACCACTGGGAATCAGCCAAGATGGTTCCTTTCCTCGGTCACGTAGCCGGTTCTGGATTAATGCATCCTGTAATATATATCACTGAGAAGGACACATTCCTTGGACACATTAAGAATGCTGTGGAGTTGTCGAGCTGGACAACTACCAGTGGAGTGGACGTGGCAGGGAACATGATCATAGCGAACCTACCTGCCCTCATCAACATACTTCTTGAGATGTATACAATTTATGACATTGCTGAACTTCAGCATTTTGGCGGGTCCAATGTCAGGGGAAGTGCAGCACACCACTTAGACGCACCGAAGTTCCGAACTTCCATTGTGCCAAATATGCTGAGCAATCTCTATCAATGCTTCCGAGGAGATTCAAACCACCACAAAATAATTGCTACAACGCCAGGCCACTATTACTTGAAATATCTCCACATCTTCTATCATAGCGTCAGGGTCGCGGCTATGAAGCTTAACTTTTCACCGACTTTGAGTTGTCCAAATATCATCTGGGCCGTCACTGTGAATTGCCCTAACTGCCGTGATGTCATACGTGAAACACCTATTGTGGTTGATTTAAATCACATCGAGCACTTGACACCCCCCTGTTGCTGACGACGAAAATGGGCAAAGAATCCCTCCAAATCTTGGATCATGCAATCTCGGATTACACGGAGCGCGAATACAAAGACGCATCGATCACTAATAACATATTTGTGGCAGAGGCCAGCCAAGGAGTAATGCAAGAACTCATCGATTCCGCTTTAGCCACAAAAAGAAGACTGAAAACTCGATATACCCAGCACAATCTCAGAGAGGATGGACAGAGGGCGTTGAAACAACTGCAAGTCAAAAGAAGACATCAAAGCTTCAAAAGTGAAACTGGGTCTCGTTTCTATAAAGCATATTATTGCCAGCGTAAGCTCTCTGATCTTCCAGACATGCCTTGAACTCATCCCCAACTCTACTCCAGAAGAGCTGTCGTTCCGGATGACCTTGCTCCCCATCAAGCAACTACCTTGGTACCATCTTTTGACGAAAATTCAAGAAATCAACCGACTGAAGCACTTCATCTTGGAGCTTTCACGCAACAACTCAAAAGACGAATCGGTGCCTCAACGGTTAACATTTTTCACGCCACATACCAAGTCGGTGCGACCTACTACGCATTGGAATTTGACCACCTTTTTATTATTGCGTAGGGGGTCATGCTAAGAAAAGGTACTAGACGGTGAAGGATACAGGTGGATTGCAGAGGTGGTAAGAATCAGAAGGGAAAAGAGAAGCAGGCTGAGAACAAGACACGAGAGGCGCAAGATGATAACGAAGACTACGGAGTCGCGAGGTTTTTTGGAATCAAGTGACAAGAAGAAAGGCAAAAAAAGAAGACTGAAGAAGAAGAGAAGATATGTTCGAGGGAAAGGGGGGCGAGGGGATTTGCACTGTGAATTTGTTGATTTAAAGGGACCATGTTTTATTATGCTTTGATTTGTGTGCTGTTGAACTATGATTGATATGTTATGTAATGCTCTACGTAAAAAAGGACCTTTTCAGGCCGACAGGCAGAAAATAAACAATACTACTACTTAAGCCCTTGAAAACACGTTTATACTCGAGTCATTACCGAATATGTCTCTACAGCATCATCGAAAAGTATATAAAGTTACTTTTTTTTGAATTGCTGACCAGACGTGTTTTCTTGGATAAAGTTACGGAAAATGCTCTTTTAAGTCCTATGAAAAAATGGATGTCTGAAAAACAAGCTGATCAAACTACCGAAAGCTCTTCTGTGCCGACAACCGGAGAAAGCATAAACGAGAATACCGATCGTCGGAGCTCAAATAATACTGAGTGATAGAATGTTAATTACATTTTTATAATTTTTGTCACAACTTAGTCCATATTTCTCAACTGATACAATCTATAATTACGTTCGTTTTGGATATGAAACATGACAAACGAATTTTATTTAGTAATGTAAAAAGGAAGTTCGGTTAAATTACTTTATAAAAAAACAAAAAATAATATTACTGTGAGCATCTAGGTTACTTTCTTTGTTTACATAAAATTTCTATCAACTCGATAGATGAAGTTGTATTCTATGCCAATCCAGCCAATCCTTTGGACCGCCTTCTTTTCTGCGACATCCTATGCCCCTTTCAACACCCTTTAATTTGACGCTTTACCCCTTTTAAACATGCTTCTGTTATGAAACACTGTTTTCGAAACTCGGAGTTTCGAAAACCTACATACCGACTATTTTTGAGAGATTGTGAAATAACGATATTGGGAACGAGGGATTTCTTGATTTCGCGATTTCTCAAAGGGTCATAAAAATCGAGCGAAGGAAGAATAAAGGACGGCGAATTTTATCACCTCCGCGGGACGCCATTCGCTTTCCGCCTCGCACGTGATCACGCGTTGGGCTTTGTGCTAGCGTACCGCTGCAATATCGAACATCGGACATCGGCACGTTTTGTTTAAGCTTTAATACTTTAGCCTAAACAATTTCGATAGCGCAATTGAGTAACTCGTCGCGACTTCCCCTCGATGCTTCCTTTATTCTCCTTAGCTCCCGATGGGTATAAAAAGGGGCCCAAAAGCCATAGCAAATCACTTCTAAACCAAAAAGCAAAGTGGTAGCTCCTCGACCTGAGCTCCACTATCAAACAGCTCTCCGATCTGAGCTCGAAAAATTACAAAGATCAAAAAGCTCTCTGACTGAGCGAAGAGGAAAAATTCAGAAATCAGGAATCAGAAAATACGTAAAGCTCTTCGATTTGAGCAAAGTTTGTCGAATATCATTCAAAACTGCCTGTCAGCTCCTCGACCTGAGCGAGACAGTGAGTAAAAAAGAGAAAATAACAAAATAATTAGCATTTTCCAAAAAACCCTTCCCCTCCCCTTTCCAGTGGCGGACAGGTTGCGAGAAATCGAGAACCTACACTTTCACTCCCCAAATCACCCCCACTCCTTAGATTGCCCCCACTCCTAAAGTTATCCGAAAAAAACCTCCCACGAAGAATCTTACCTTCCGACATTTGATAAAATTGTATCCTCCTCATAAACGCCTACCCGAACTCCAAAAATCCACCAAACGCCCAACACACTCTGATCAACCCGATCCCGATCCCGCTCCCCCTCAACCTGCCCCGAGCGAGACTAGGAAATATAGAATACCGAAAAAGAAAAGGACACTTCATATGCCGCTTTTATGAAATTACGTTCACACGCCGATTTCCTTTATAAATGAAAAATGGGGAGAAATGAAATGAGTACGGACTAATTACGTGCGAGACTCAGTACATCCCACTGTGCGCAGAGCACAGGCTGTACATATAATTCACGACCATTTATTTGTAATTAGAATTATAGCCATTTATTTGTAAGTAGATCGTAGGATTTATAATCATCAAGGAATTGATAATCTCGTTACCTTTACTTTATCTGAGTTACTCTTTCATTACTTTATTTTATATTCAGATACGTACCTCGCATAGACTAATATTAATTTCTGTAACACTATTGACCACCATTTGGAATTGTAATGTATGAATTTTTATACTAAAAAAGTGTTTTACTGAAATTTCCTCTCTCTGCCTTGAATAAGTCTAGAAAGGGAAAGAGGGCTCATCTGCTCCGGCATTTCGGGTCCTTGTCTGATCCTGCCCCGTACACGATCGTGACACTTTCGTGGCATGAAACTTCTCACTATAAAACACATTTTTTTTCCATGCATCCGTAAAAAAGGCCACATTATTTCTATGGAATGCGGGAACAAAGGCCCCTTTTTGGTGTACTCGGAAATCAGCGGGAAATATCAACAAAAACCCTGGGAAACATTCATTAATCATGGATCAGGCAACTTTCTTCCCTGTGATCCGGGATTTATGAAGATTTCCGAACACTCCAAAAAGAAGATTTCGTTCCTGCGTTCCATAAAAACGAAGTGGCCACTTTTACACATGCATGTGAAAAAATATTGTATGCTACACGAGACAAAAAGGATTCCAACGAGTGCAATTGCGCACTCGCTTCACTCGTGCCCAAACTCGGCACTCGTTGGAATCATCCTTTTTCTCCCTTGTAGCATAAATATCTATTGTAATATTTTCATGACCTCCTGCCCTGCAGGTATACTTATTTCGGGACACCGTCCTTCCTTCCTTCACACCCTTGTTCTATTCGTGACTCTACTTTTCTCCAAACTTTTTTATGACATGTTCTTCTTTTTGTGATAAATTTCCGTGAAACTCTTACCTCCTACATTTTTTTTTTTTTTTTTTTTTTTTTTTTTTTTTTTTTTTTTTTTTTTTTTTTTTTTTTTTTTTTTATTTTTTTTTTTTTTTTTTTTTTTCTTTTTTTTTCACTTCCTCTCACAGACTTATACCTATAAATTTAATAAAAACGATAAAATGAATTTATTGTTTAATTTTATCTATTTCACAAAAAATTATTTTGATAATTATATGTATAGGATATTTTTTTTTCATAATTTTATTTTCTATTTAATTAACAGCAGGATGTTTAATTTCATTGAGCGAACCGAGTTCAAGACCGCCGATGAACTTTCCGTGGAATCAACTTACTGATGAATTGACCTGCGCAAAATTATAGCTTTGCACATGACAGGGACCTTGCGAGATTTTGAGAGAACAACTGCGTTCAACTTAATCGAGAAGCTGTTGGAAAAATATCCAAACGCGATTCAAATCGGAAATGCAGATGGAGAAAAACTGAGCAGTGGTTACAATGAGTTTTCCATTAAGATTTACGACAACGTTTGCTACAGAAAACTAGACGAAGAAAAGAAAAAAGACCTCGAGAAACTGCGAACGATAGCCAGAGAAGGAAAGGTATTGGAAAATACGATGAGTATTGATGTGTAGCATACTCAATCCCGTATCTAGATAGAGAAACTCGTCAAACCCAAGAAGCTACAAGGTTGCAGCTGCTTGATATAACCCGGAACAGCAGCAACGACAGAAAAAAATACTCGACTTGATGGAAAAAACGTACGCTTCTCAGCCTTAAAATAAATATGTTCTACTGGCTTAACCACTATGCGAGTAAAAGAGTCGATTTTCTGATATTTTTTGAACTGTTTTGTAGAATTTTTCTAGTGACTTTAGATTAAGCTAACAGAACAGTCAATTTCCGGAAAACGCATTAAGCCCTAAATTTCGAATTAAGGCATTGAATTAGTCTTAAAAAAGCCGTAAATATTTTAGTAATTTTTTTCCTAGTCTGCTAACTTTGCTCTGCTAGGTTTAATAGGTGTCGTAAACAAAAAATATTAATACAGGTTTCGCAAAAACAAGTTGTGTAAAGGAAATAGAAGTTTTTTTCAATAAAATGATAAAAATGCGTAATACAGCATGTATTACGCATTTAAGACGCATGGTGACGGTCCAACGGTTGGACAAACCGGGTGTAATAATAAATAAATACTTTAGTCTCGTCTATCGTTCCTGGCTCTTTTGTTCACAGACTCAGATTTCCTGAAATGGCAAAGTTCTTTCATAAAATATCTGTTGAACGCACCGACTGAAGAAACCACCCCTCCAATTATGCAAGAATGAAAGGCCCATCCACTAATTGATCGGCTTGTAAAATACTCATTAATTATGGAAATCAACCGTGAGTACGCAATACGATCTATTTCTAAAAACTTTTAGGCTTAAATAAATTTGTTGCAAAAAATAATAAAATATTCCGCATAATACCTTCTCACAACTGAGGTGACGGACTAAGACGGTAGGTAAGTAGGTTATTTTAATACTCTATGTATCAGTATATAAAATTTCTATTTAGAGCTGTATCGGAATCTTAGGGGCCGTTCACATATTACGTAACGCATTTTTCGACCTTTTTTGACCCCTCCCCCCTGGTCGTAACACAACGTAATAACCCTCACTACCCCCCTCCCCCCTCTGCAACGTGACAAATTTAACAAATTTAAACTATTGGTGGTTATTTTAGTATCTGTTCGACGTTACGTAACGCAGTCAATGTACCCCCTCCCCTCCCCCTTCGTAACACTTCGTAACAAACCGTTCGACTCCCCCCCCAGGGCGTTACGTAATATGTGAACGGCCCCTTACGAAGAAATCGTTGAAAGCCAAGTGTTTTAAGTAAAAAAGGTGGTAGGACAAAGGTTGTCTCAAAGATGCAATAATAAAATTGCGAAATGAAAACCTGGAGATACTTGGTGAATGTGCAAGTAGTACAACAAAAAATGCAAGTAGCATTTCTGAATTTGTTCGAAGTCAAGGCAAAAATCAAAATTCTGTAGGTGCTCACAGTTTGAGCAAAATGAGCAAGTCCGTAGATGGTTGAAGTCCGAACAAAATGCGCAAATCTGTAGCTGGTCACAGTCTGAGCGAAATGCTGAAACTTGAAGTAGAAAAATTGCGGAAGAAAAAGCTGGCGACACTTGATGAAAGTTCAAGTAATGCAACCAAAAATGCAAGTATTATTTCTGAAATCGCTCAAAGTCCGAGGAAAAATTGAAATTCTGTAAATGATCACAGTCTGAGCAAAATGCGTAAGTCCGAGCACAACGGTGCATTCAGGGGGTCGTGACAGTTCGACCATTAGCGCGAGTCTGAAACAGATCCAAGTGTCACGTATCTCTGATTTTGAGTACTATCTCAAAAAATTCCAAATTTAGGAAGAGTCCCAGCACATCAAATTTTAATTGTGTAAGAAGTCCAACGAAGGTGGTACAGTTGGAAATTTCTGAGATTACGAAGATGAATCCAGAAAAGTGTGCCTGACTCCAAGCAGAACGTTAAAATCTGTGAATAGTGCGACAATTCTTAACGAAAGTAGTGAAGTTGACAAGAAGAATAGTAATGAGAGGGCAGGTTACGGTACAACGACTGGAACCTTCAAAAGACAAATGCAAGGAAATACCGAATCGTTGGTGTAGGGGGTGATGGCAACTGTTTGTTTTAGGCACTGCCAAGTGCATTATATGGAAATGAGGAAAAGCATATTGAAATTAAAAGGGAATAGTAGAATTTACTTGTTGTAATTGAGATAAAAAAAAGTAGCTTTAGGAATTCAGGATGACACTGAAGAACAAAATATATTTTGTTACAATACTCAAGAGCAGTATAAGAATCACATGGGACGTTGTGGAACATTTGGCACTAACTTTGAGGATGGAGTATCCTCTAAAATTGAAAGGAAAGAAGTATGGATTTACGAAAAAAAGTACCATGTCAATGAGTAAGTGTATTTCGCGTTTTTTGAAAAAGTAGACCAATTCAGTGACGGGAAGGAGAAACCTTCAAGATTGTTGAACTCTCGTTCAACCATTGCTGGTCATTTTGAAGTTCTTGAAGAAAACATGAGTCCGAAAAAATTGCAAAAGAATTATAACGAAAAATGTGTGAAAAAGTTATTCGAAGTTGAAATAAACGAGTCGGAGGGTTTAGTATACAGAGAAACAGCAGCTGCCGGGTCTTGACAAATAGGAAAATTAATTTTACCTGCTTTTTGCAGGAAACAAGTATGAAAAAAGTAAATTAAAAAGTCTCAAGATACGAAAAGAAGTAACAAATACGAACGAGAGAGTAGCGAGAAATGCGAAAATGCTCTGTTAGACGTTTACGAGTTCCAAGAAGTGCAAGAAGGTAAACTTTCGTTTACTGCGAGTAGTTACCTAGAGTACAGACAGGTGGAGAAAGACAGCGAAAGTTATTCGCTACAAAGTAGCAGATGCGAAGACAATAAAATTGAAACGCTTTATAATTATTATTCGAGTCGAATGTAAGGTCTAAAACAGTAGCAGATAAACTGCAGAGACTGAACGATGATGGCAATGTAGACGAAGAAGAGCCGATAAGTCCATCATCATCATCCGAACCGTATAATCGTATGTTATACTACAATGTGGTTGATGGACATGATGAAGAGACATTAGTATGCGAAAATGAACAAGACGAAAGGGATTCTCTTTCATCGCGTAAGGACAGTGATGATAATGACATTGAATCTTTAAACAAGTCAGTCTGTGTAGATGGCAGAGACGTTACTAAAATTGAAAAAGAGCATGCTTTAGAAAGTAGAATGTATGTGAGCGTAGAATGTATTAAGCGTAGAATGTGTGTAAGCGATATTGAAGAGATGAGAAAAACAAGTAAACGGAAAGAGTAGAATAATTTTTTTCCATGCATGTGTTTGAATGGCCACTTTTTTACGATGAACACGTGAACACAGCCCTCTTTTCGAGCAGCCATAAAATTAGCGACAGAATTCTTCTTTGTTCCCTGCTATCCGGGACAAAAAATGCTATCCGGACTTTTGGTCCCGGATAGTAGGGAACAAAGAAGAATTCTCTCGCTGATTTTATGACTGCTCGGAAAGAGGCCTGCGTCACGCGTTTCATCGTAAACAGCCACTTGAACACATACATGG
>JAPYZL010149393.1:0-11912 GCA_030522825.1 Platygaster orseoliae
TTCCAACGAGTGCAATTGCGCACTCGCTTCGCTCGTGCCCAAACTTTGCACTCGTTGGAATCATCCTTTTTCTCCCTTGTAGCATAAATATCTATTCTGATATTTACCACAAATAATATAAAACCTTGAAAAAAAGAATTCGACGAAGACCCTAACAAGGAATTTTCTAAAAATGTTTATACACTAGTAATTTTGATTCTTATAAAAAAATGGCGAAATTCTTGTAACAATTAGAAATTTCTTATATGAATTTTTTTTCGTATGAGGTTGACCTTCACAAATTCTAATGAAATAAAAGATGAAAGCGAGTAACACTTTTATAAGAAATTTCAAATTTTTTTATAAACATTTCTACAAGATAAAATTTTATAAGAAAATTTGTAAAACGATAAATCCCATTGTCGATGATAAATAAATAAATAACATAAATCAATAACATTTCCACAAAAGTGTAATCCACTCAAAAAACATTCAAAAAACAAGCCAAGAAAAAAAAATCCTGGAACTTGCGAAAATCAGTGAAAAAACCCCTGATCGGGTAACACTAACAAAAAAATGTCCGATTCTCAAAATCTTTCACTTCGCTGTACTCCGAAACTTGAGCTTTTTTCCCTAACCAGCGGCGCATTGTTTCGACGTGGCGAAAGTGCCGTAAACTCGGCACGAGAGGATGAAAAAAAAAGCGAAACGAGACCATCGTGATAGCCCGCAATGAAGCCCGTGACAATCGCCCTTTACAATTACGGGCAATAAAGAGTTTCAGCCGTTCGCAAAATGGGGCTTTTCGCCGCGATTTCCGCGAGCTTGTTAAAAACTGAGGAAAACCCAAGCGACAGATGACGCGAATGGGGCTACGTCAATTTCGCGATTGGCCGGTAATAAACGAGATGAATTAGGGTCGAAATTGCTCGGGTTATTAAAACGGCGACGGCAAAAAATGCGCGGTCAGGAAAAGATTATTTAACCCTTTCCGGTCATGTGTCGCGCGGCATCCGAGGCCATAAATTCCGCCCCTTGTTATGTGCCGTAAAATACCTGGCCAAGTTAAAGAGATCTTAAATTTAATACGTCCTTAAGTCCTGGCGGGAGATAAATATCCGCGAGTAAAGTTTTTTTTCCTTTTTCCCCTCATCCCCTCTTTTTCGCTGGCGCAGCTTTTTTTACTCGTTTAGGGGGGAGGAAAAGGGACACGGAAAAATCGTATTTTACGCCCTGAACTTGGTGCTCTGCCTTTCCGCATCGGGGTTACTCTGTACATTTCAGTACAAATGGCATTTGCGATTGTAACAAATTTATCGACCGTCGCAAAGTGTATAAAGGATCCCACAGGAATAACGCGCTTGATGCACGGGTTTAAACAATGCGATAAAATAGTGGTATGAATAATCTTTGACGCCCGGATGGTCCATGTGAAAGTGCGTTTGGATGGTAAAAAATTCAGTTGATTAATACGCATTTCTTTTCAAACCGTTTTTTTGGTGACGAGAGTTTGGGGATTTTTGATAGAGCTTTGCGCTGAGAGAAAATCGATTGATCCGCGACCAATAAATGACCTCGATGAGGAAAAACGGAAAAAAAATATGATGTACGTGTTATGTGGAAATTACGTCAGATATATTACAGAAATTTATGATTGCATGATACACATGGCGGACGAAAAATTTTGCGAAATCGTTCCCATGCAAGTTTGTCAAAAAAAAATACTTATCGAAAAAATTCACTAAAAATCTAGTTTCATCCATTTTTCGTGCAAACTTCGAAAACCAGTGGAGAAAATTGTGAAAATCTAAAAAAAAAATAGTTCTGGAAAACTATGTTGAATCCTGGAAAATATCACGGTTCCACAGGACTCTTTTTTATTCATTTCTCTCACGTGCGTTACTCGGCGATCAAAATTCAACGCTTTCGGAATGTCTTTTTCCTTTTTCCTCTCTTTTTTTCCGTTTATTATTCCTCTTTGATTTTCCAATTTCCAGGAAGAAGCGCAATTCCACCGGTTGGCATTTTTTCTAACGAAAACACGTCCTGGAATAAGTGGTCAACATAAAAATGGCCCCATGAAAAATGAACGTAGCCAGCGACGAGCCAGCCTGGCTGCCGCGCCGGCTGTCGCTGAGTACCCCGGGTGCTTTATACGCATGAATGTATTATGCTGCGTTCTACATTTGTTGTTATAAATGAAAATTTTCCCTGTTATTCTTTGAGCCAATCCTGCTCATCCCCTGCGACCTCGTTAAAAATGACGTGCCCTAGAGATGCTACATCCAGATATTCCAGAACGACACCGCGAGGTTATTATTGTGATTACCGGTTTTTCCCTAAAATGAAGCATGAAATGAATAACGAGAAATGGAAAACCGAGGGAAAATTCGTGGAAATTCCCCAAATAGAAAGGACACGTTTATCGACTACACCTTTCGAGAATTCATTAAGGGAAATTGTCCGAGTCGAAAAATCGATACTCCTATTGTCTTCATTTTTGAAGGATTTCGAGAGAACGAAAAAAAGTAGGAATTGACGAAAGGGAGAAAATTTGTGGATTTTCGGAGAGAAAAAGGTCGCAAAATACACTTTTGAGGATTTTCTCCCAAAATCCTCATTAAATCGTTCTCTTAAAATCGATTCGAAAAATGGCATTACTAATAAAAACATTATCACGGCATACATAATCTCTTAAGTAATTACACTGAGAAAAAAAGATTGTAATTATTACAAAACTGTATAGTAAACGGAAATCACTTAGACATATTGAACTTTTTGCTAGATAATATATAGTAAATGTCGAAACATCATATGGTAAATATTGTTAAATGATATTATAGCAATACGTATATTTTGTTGTGAAAATTCTTTCACATGTTTCATTTTGAACTATATATCTTGTACTTTTTACAATATCATTTTGTTATTCTTGTATATTGTGTAATATTGTAATTTGTATGACTGTAAAACGAAATTTCTTTAAAAATAATAAAAATTATTGTAGACTTTCATGATTAAAGATCAATTTTGTAGATTGTGGAAAATTTTTTAACTCTTCAAATTAAAAACACTTTAGCATACAGGGATTATTGATCATTTTTACAAAATTTAATACAAATCTAGGAACTTGACAATCTTCCTAATTAATTATAAATGGATTATAATTGGTTATATTCGACCATTTATCTAAATAACATTCTTCTTAATATGTATGAGAACGACTTAAATTTTTTTTTGAAAATAAATATCATTTAAAAACCTGAAGATGTTCAACACTTCTAAAATGATAAGAACTTTTGTAGACTTTCATTAATAAAGATCAATTTTGTAGATTGTGGAAAATTTTATACTCACAAAGTTAACAACGTTGAAAAATCACACGAGAATTTTTTTTTTTTTTTTTTAGATTTACTATCAATGAATTAAAACCTCAAAATATCAAATTCAGCGAAGCCCCTAAAAATCGTCGAAAAAAAAATTCATTAAATCATCGACGATGAAATTCGTCGTTTTAAAAAAATGTCGAACTTTTATGATTCTTGTAATAAAAACTTTTCTTTGAAAATTTTATTTTCCTTAGAAATGTTCATAAAAAAATTTTTTCATAAAATTTTCAGTTCATAAAAAACGTACGAGGCTTTAATATTTTCTTATAAAAGATTTGAAATTTCTTGTAAAAGAGTTTTACTGGTTTTTATACAAATTTTTTTTTCTTATTAGAATTTTTGATGGTCGACCATATAAGAAATGGAATTCTTATAAGAAATTTCTAATTGTTATAGAAATTTTGCCGTTTCTTATAAGAATCAAAATTTTAGTGTATAAACATGTTTAGAAAATTCCTTGTTAGGCCCTTCGTCTAATTTGTTTTTTCAAGGTTTCACATTATTTTTAGTAAATTTCTGAAAATAATTTTCGTGTGATTTGTCAACGTTGTAAACTTTATGAACATGAAAATTTTGAAACTCATCAAATCAAAAAAGTTTTAGCATACAGGGATTCTTGTGAAACATGTGAAAATTTTTTCACGTGTTTCATTGTTAACTATACATCTCGTAATTTTTACAATATCATATTTTATTCCTTGTATATTGTAAAAATGTAATTTTTACGGCTGTAAAACAATATTTCATTATTGAAAATAGTATAATTCGCGTAATCAATATCAGTTTTTCGCATATAAAATGGGAAAAATAAACATACTTATATAGTAATAGCTGTCAGTGATAATAATTCATTACATAAGCTGAATGACAAAACAAGATACGTTTTAGGAAAAATTCGAAAATGTATTGCAAATTTTACTATATACAATGAATTTTTGCCATGCATGTTTTTACATCTACAATATTTTTTCTTTGTACATGAAATACCATATTTTACAAACTAAAAAACTAGTTATCAAAGTTACAATATTATATTACTTGTCTCACTATACACAAATATTAGATTCTTTGTCATAGTAAAGTAAAAATTGCAATTCGTATAGTACGATTTGTATGTGTATATTTGAAAATTTCCAAAATTGTATAGGAAAGACTGTTATACATTGTGTAATTTATACAATATGAAGATTTTCCTATACACGGCATATTTCACTATTCCATTTTGAAAGTGCATAATATTATATTTTTTGATGAAATCAACCATTTTTTTGAAAATGTTGTGGTCAATTAAGTTTTAGTGCTAGTAATCAAAAAATTAGAAAAAAATTACTAAACCGTTAATAGAAATTCTCTAAGTACCTTTTGACATTAACAATTGAACATGAATAATAAACTAATCAAAAATTATATCCCTATGATTGGTGAGTTATCTCGATCGAACTGAATTATGAAAAAAATTTTATTTTTAGGATATTATTAAAGAATTTGTTTTTATTATTATTTATGAGATTGCTTATTGATGCCTGATGAGAAACAAAAAACTTATGATGAAAAGCTCAAAGGTAAATGAACGAGTGTCATATATTACAAAAATGAATTTTTTTACCATCATTACCGAGACTTTTTTTATATAAAAAATTAGTTTCAAAAGGTCGTCAAGTTAATGAAAATATAGACATAGAGAAAAAGAATTTAAATATATCCACATTCCAAAAAACACTTTCAATAACTCGTTTATTATAGACTCCGTAGTTATATAGTCGATATGAGGTAGCTACATAACAAATTCAGAAAGTACATTATACCTTTTTTATCTAAAAACCTATTTTTTGCTGGTAATAACACATTTTCAAATCAAGGCATCTTTTTAATGAGGTTTTCATGTTAGAATTATCCAAATATATTTTTCTTCTTTTTTCATAGTCTTCCAAAATATTCAGGCAGATTTCTTGATCTGACGATCCACCTCACTTTTATGTATTGTTTTGTTTTTCATGATTAATGTAATCTTTTATTACTTCTACGATATATATATATATATATATATATTGATAATGAGAAATTTTTTAAATCATAAACTAATAAAATCAAATTTTCCTTTTCCCTATTAAAAAACACTCACAATCAGTCAAGAATCAGGATTTTCCTGAATCTATTGAATCACTTTCAAATTACCTAAAACAAATAAAATTTCATTTCATTCCTCCAATGTACTCTCAATTTTCAAACTCATATGTACACAGCTTTCAATCAATGAACGCCATAATATCATCCTCAAACCATTGGAAAAATATGGAAAATCACATTTGTTAGTCCTCTTATTTCTCCGCAAAGTGGGTTTGGTTTGCAACATTGGATTTTTCAAAGCGGGACTTTGAAGTTCCGGCGTAAAGGATTGCTTCGCGAGACAAAGCCGGGAAAAGCAAAGAACGTACGCAATAAAGAAGGATGCAAGAAAATGCACTTACGCTTAAGGAGAACAAATTGATGTGCCGAACATTACCCTGACGGCACGAGAATCAATGTGCGCAGAACCTGAACGTTTTCCAGCTGCTCGAGAAATTGTTCGCCTGAAACAAAGTAAATTCCATCGTTTTCAGATTGAACTGACAAAAGTTCCATCAAAGTTGAATCATTCGGATAAGTATATTTCATATGTGATTTTCGTTGAGAACAATTTAGAAAATCACGAAGAAAAGTAAGAACTTCACCGGAGTAATGCAAGAATTCATAAATTAGACATGGGTACTATTCCCTCGAGTTCAACGAAAAACTTTTTTTCCGAGTGCAGAGAAAATCTTTGCTGCATGAAAACACTCGCATGAGGGAAAACGAGAAAAAAGCTTTTCACGAAAATCACGAGTTTTTCAGCTGTTTTTCTTTACATGAAAAGTGCCGAAAAATACCTCGCGGCGACGTCGTGGGAAATGAATAAAAATGAGCGTTCCATTAAGTGAATTTAAAAAGTGAACGAATGACGAAAGCGGCTTTTGTCTTTCAGGGGCGAAATTTATGTAAACTGCGTTTTGGCGTGACCCGGTTGCCACGCGCACGGAAAGAGCGCTCGAAATTTTAATGATCCGGTACAAGGAAAATTTTTCACGACGCCCCGAGGGCTTGAGCGATGGGCAAGGTACAGAAAAAATTTATGAACGTAACAGATGAAATTTTCCGAAACGTACATACAGCTGAGAAAAGTCCATGCCGATTCTATGTTTTGAAATAAACAGTTTTTGCACCTCCCGAAGTTATCTTCATCTCGAATTATTTATCTGTATCTTGAATATTAAATTTGGAGATTCTCGCTCATGAAATCGCAGACAGTGTCTTACTTTTGAGGAAAAAGAATATATTACTTACTTGAGAAACTCAAAAAGTCAATGACAGTTACGACAAAAGTGTGAAATATGAAGTAGGAGAGATTTTAGATGGGTTTCAGACAAAGTCATGCTTTGAAAATGGTATTTCGTAAATGCTTTTTATTATTCATATTCTGTAAAGCAATTTTAGATTTCTTTTTTACGTAATAAAATAATGCAATGTCATTGTGAGCGCCTTGCCATTAATTCACTAACAATAATATTAATAATATTTAGTTTTCCATAAATTTACATCCTTTCATATGGTACATCATCGAATTGAATATGTTCAATTTTATTGTTCTTGTTTATTTTATTAATTTCCTATACTCCCTACTTCCTACACTTTTTCATGATTTTACATGGTTTCTGATGATTTTCTAGAATTTCCTTAATTTTTCATAATTTTTCACAGTATTCCACCTTGCAATAACACAATTCGGCTTTTTAATCATTCTTTTTTTTCCATAATTTTCTATTAATTAACATTTTTTTGAAGATTATCTATGCTTTTCTGTCATTTTGTCTATCACACCAAACTATCCTATTATATAAATTTAAATGTATTAAATTTTATTATTTAATATAAATAATAAATATATTTATAAATGTTTTAGATAATAAAAAAATATTATAATTCAAATATATTATTTAAATATGTTATTTTTGATAAGTTTCCATCTGTATTTTTTTGTTTTATAGGATTGTCCAACTTTATCATGAATTCACTATCAATACTGAATTATAATATTGAATTTTGCAATAATTCCTAAAATTTTTCATTGCATATCATGGATTCTCATTTTTGTTCATTACTTCTTATGACTTTCTATCATTTCCCAATACTTTTAGAATAAATAGACTTTCATAATTTTTCATGATTTTTCATGATTCTACATTATTCCTTAAAGTTA
The DNA here is from genome assembly GCA_030522825.1 of Platygaster orseoliae. Lineage (NCBI taxonomy): Eukaryota > Metazoa > Arthropoda > Insecta > Hymenoptera > Platygastridae > Platygaster > Platygaster orseoliae. The sequence continues at coordinate 7,642 of JAPYZL010149393.1, forward strand.
ACCGTCATTTCTTTTGATTTTCTACAGTTTTCCACCATGAGCTCGAATTTTTTAAAATTTTTTAGAATTGTTCATCCTTCCTATTATTGAACTTATAATATCTAATTATCCAGATTTTCTTGAATCCTAATAATTTTTCATATTTTGACATCATTTTACATAATGGTCCATTACTTTCGATAAATTTTTATGATTTATTATGCTTTTACAGAATGTCTGACAATTTTTATAATGTATCATGTTTTCAACGATTTCCTACTATGAAATCAACGTAAGATCGTAATCAAACAAACTGTTTTTTACATTCTCGTTCTTGTATCGTATTGATTTCCTTGATTTTCAATTACTTTCCACTTTTTCATTATGATTTTCCATGCTATGTTTTTCAACAATTTCCAATAAAATACAATTATTCCTATAAATTCATTTTCTCAGATGAGTTTTCATGGATAGCAATAAGTTCACGCAATAATCATTTTCTGATTTACTTTTCAATAATTTTCATATTTCATCATCCTTTGATACGATTTTCCGTAATTTCCTACCATTGATGCAACTGCCAATATTTTTTTTGTGATCTACATTTTCGAATAAATTCGAATTATCTTTCATTACATAACACATTTTCCAACAAATCTTATAATTATTTATTATTCATATTGATAAGTTTTAAAATACATTACCAAGTACCTAATATTCTTAACATTTTGTTTTCACTTTCGAAACCATCTCCAATTTTCCTTATTTTGAATGACATATAGTACGCTTAATCTTATAAAAAACGGACATAAGATCATAAAGAAAAGTACATACAGAAATTCAAGTTCTTTAGACTTTTATTTCCTCTTCAATTCTTTGAATAATTCTCCTTTGAATAAAAGTATCCAAGTCATACAAGGTCTTTCATTTGATTATTCTGTGAAACGAGGATAAACGTAAAATTAATTGAATATATCATTTTTGCAAATAGCAAGTAATACTGATAACAATAATAATCATGATCAGAGTTGTTAAAAAAATGCCTATGCATATTTTTCTCATTTCTTGGACAGATAAGTTGAAATTAATAGCGAACTTTTTCAGGAACCATAACTAAATAATAACTTCGAATAAAATAATAAAAATAATATTTATTCCATTTTTCGTGCATATTTTTATGCATTTTCAAACTGTTTTCCCTGCATATTTTCATCCACCCTGCTCATAATAATCATAAAAATAATAATAATGAAAATACCTGCTCAAACTCGTAAGAATAATAGGAAAAATGTAAAACCTCCCGAGTTTCGAACAATGTACAGCGTGATCAAAGACCTTTGAAAATATTCCCACACGCACCTTTGTCCCGGCATCTTCCATGACAGGCAGGAAATATTAAAACATACATTCCATGCATTCTCCGTAATTTCGTTAACCACTACAGCTTTATCTGAACGTAGAGAAAAGCTCTCCTCTGAATCGGCAAATGAGCTCCACTTTTTCCTCCGCAGCTCGTTAAGTTCTCGACTTTTAACAACAATTGTAAAACTCCGTATCTCTCCATTTTATACGTAAACGAAACCGCGGCGGAATCTTGGAAGCCGAGCCAAATTGTCTTTATGTGACTGGCTTAAAGCTGCTTTATTGGCGATTCCGTAGGTAGACTCGGAAATATAAGCCTCGCTCGGGAGTCGCGACCCTTGCTTCCTTATTTATAAGAACCCGGGTTTTCGCCGTATGATAATGCGCGAGACCCGCCCTATCCCGCGCCGCAGTTTCCCATTTCCCTCCGACTTATCAGCGCGCAGCCATTCAAAGGCATTTAATGTTTTCGCTTTCTGAATAATTCAAACGAGATGTGCACACTCCCACACACACGTGAAACTCTCGCGTTGTACCAAACGGTAAAGAGTCCTCATGAATACATGCATCGCGTGTAAAAATTCATGTTACAATGACCTCTCCCCTCGTACTTTCCTCAAATGCTGGTAGTGCTCTACGAGCGCGAGACTATTTACTGTACTTTAATCCCTTTGAGGAAAATTACTAATGCGTTATGTGTGTGCAAAATTACGTTTATTAACGGTTTATAATAAGTGGTTGGTAATTTGTGTTTTGATCTATTAACTCTGGAATTATTTCTGGTAAAGATCAGTGTTAGACATTTAATTAGTAAGTGAAAATATTATATGAAATTATAATTTCTTGGTTTTTGCAATATTTACTAACTTATTCTGAAAATTGGGTTTTTTGTACGTCTAATCATTTATTGACAAGTGAGTTGAGCTAATTAAAAGTATTTTGGAGTAGGAAATTCTTAGTAAACAATTGAAATTGAAAATACAATTCGTAAAATACAATTAATAAATTATCTAGTAAATGCAACTAATTATAAAAATTATAATATACCTACACATAACTAATATATGGATTAAAAGAAAAGTTGGATTATGAGAATTTTCATGAATTGAGATTACAATTAAATATTGTACTGTGGAACAGTCTGAAATATTATACTTCTTTCTAGTTATTTTTTTCATTTTTTGTTATATTATGTAATTAAGATTGTCATTTGGTATTGTAGAAGTGGATGTAATTTAATTGTTCATTATGTTGTTTTTTTTACCAACCTACAAAAAAAAGCTATATAATCTTGCTAGTATTTAAACCTATACAGTTCTTTTTGCTGTATGTTTGTACATTTTCTGGTAAATGTTATAGTAATATTTAAATATTGATACTGTAAAAGTATATTCTGATTTTTATATTGATAAATTATATTTTCTTAATTTATGAAATATCATGTACGAAATAAATGTTGACAAAGTTTACAACGTTGGAAAATCACATGAGAATTTTTTTTCGGAGATTTGAATTATTGATTTTAAATTTGAATCACAATTTTTGAATTTAGAATTTAAACTTTAGAATTTGAATCAGAATTTCTGAATTTAGAATTCAAATTGCAGAATTTGAATCAGAATTCTCAGAATTATTTAGTTCTTAAATGTTTTTGGTTGAATTTAATGAATTCCTGAATTCATAATTAAAATTTAAGAATATGAATCAGAATTTTCAGAATTGATTAAAGTTTCACAGTTAATTCTTTTAATTTGTTCTTTCTTTCAATGAATTCTTGAATTATTTCAGTGAATTTTCAAATTTATAATTTGAATCGGAATTTTTGAATCTAGAATTGAAAATTCATAATTTAATTCAGAATTTTTGAGATGAGAATTCAAACTTCAGAATTTAAATAAGAGTTTTCACTCATTCAGAACCAGAATCATTTCAGAATCATTTCAAAATCATTTCAATTTTAGAAGCTAGATATTTGAAACATGAATAAAACCCACATCTATTAAATGAGTATTACCTCGAGACACCTACTTGATTTTTATACATTTTTCACACATAACATTTAAAATTAGTCTTCGATCTTATGCAACCAATATCTTAAAAAAAAATTCGCAATTGCTTAAAAAAAACGTAACTAATGCGAATCCCATACGAAATTCAATTTTTTTTTTATGAAGTATTATATTCTAATATACGTGAGAACTCATACACTTAGTCTTTGAGATAGAAAATAATTGACGTGCATTAGAATATTTCCTCTCATTCAATTTCGTTTATTTTTCATACACAATACTCTCATACATATGATTTTTAGACACTATATGAAATTTAATACATTGAGTTACATTAAAAAGTATATAAAATCTTGTGCACTGTAGGGGAGACCGGGGCATTTCGGGACACTTTTTGCATTGTGAATTTTTACGAATTCATAAACATGGTTTTTGTTGAACAATATATATTTTCTGAAAGCTTGAACCCTCCTCTTTTGAACCCTTTAAACAGGATTTTTCAATTTGTGATGTCATAAATAATAATTATTAAATAGTTAAAAGTGCAGATCGTCCCTAATTGCCCCGGTACCGGGGCATTTCGGGACACTTCGTTTAGAAGCAGAAAAAATGCCATTAAAATTGAGAAATATGTTTTCAAGGCATATTTTGTGTTTAATATTTTATTGGCTTCAATTATTGCACAAAAGTTAAAAAATTAACAAAGTATTTTATCGATGTCAAGATGAACGAGTAGGCACTTTGTACGTTTCAGCCGCTATCCTGATTGACAAGCCCTCATTTTTTTCTGCTATACTGCCGATTTCATTTGCTCAGTTGGCCTTGCATCTTTTTTCCGCTTATAATTGCGCACCATGTTCCTGACAAAATAATATTCAGTTGTAATTCATCTCGCACTGGAAAACGAAGTTGTCCCGAAAT
>JAPYZL010149479.1:0-17877 GCA_030522825.1 Platygaster orseoliae
AAAAGATATTCGAGTTAGAAGTTTCAACTAATCAGATTTCTCAGATTTCAAACTCGAATATCTTTTTTGATTTTGAGTTTTGTGAAAAGTGGCAAAGGACTTTTCGATTCAGAAAGTTATGAAGAAAATTTGGGTAGAGTTTTGTCCCTGGTTTTTATCACCATTTGTTGAAAAAGCGCATATATTGTTTAAATTTCAAAGTTGAATAACTTTTTTATTTTTGAGTTTTGTAAAAAGTCGCAAAGGAAATATTGTCTTAGAATTTTACAAGGAATCTCAATTTTTCGGGTGCTCAGGTCATGTTGAATCACCCTGTATACATTGAAATATTCGATATCATTTTTTTTTATTTAACTCCGAGAGAGAGGGTGCCTCATCTATATTTTAAAGCAAATTATTCATAAAAAAAAATTGCACATGAAAATAGAATTATTTATAGAAATAAAAATTATCTACTGTTCTAGAACCTTCGTTCTAAATTGGAATTGAATCAATATAAAAAAAATAAAAATAATTATAATTAAATATACATTACATTGGAGTATCTTACATTATATTCACACCGATTTTCAAGAGAGGAGCACCCTCCTATATATTAAAATGAAAATGAAAATTATATGCAAAACGATAATCGTATTTGAAAAACAAATTATAATAGATTCCAGAACCTTGTTTCTACATTACAAATAAAGTAAATTTAAATCCACATTGAAATAATTAAATATACACAATAAAAAATAAAAAAATTACATGATAGTCAAATTTCCAGAGACCCTTACCATAAATTCCTTTTTTTTATTGCATCAAAGGCTAAAAAGAAAATTGTTTTCAATGCCTCTTACTGACGAAAATTAGAGAAACACTGCAACAATGGCAACAATGTTTGTGCTTAGTACCCACCACTTGTAACGAGCTTTACGGACACGACACTGCTCTCATCCTCGATCATTCAGTTGTGCCGGGCAACTGCTCGCGTCGAAAGCACGCGCTTGGTCACTTCCGCTATTAGACTTCACGCTTTATTAGCCTCGAAAATCTCATCCGACGACTTTTAATCTCTTCCTCGTGCACTCAACTTCAAACGCCTTCGTTTTCGGTCATCGCCAAACTCTCGTTCGGTAAAGTTCGACGTTTTTACCCAAGATCGCGAAATGAGAGCGGGGTTTTGGGAAGGGGGGGGGGGTGTTCGTACTCATTGGTGCGCGTGTTATCGTTTTGCTAATTGAATGTTAATTGGCGTAATATTTGGGGCGAGTAGAAATTCTGGATTCTCTGCTTTTCTTACCAATGGGAGTTCGCTTCGATGGTTTTGACTCGAGTGTTTTGATTCGGTATTCGATTTTATTGGTCTAGGTAAATTTTAGTTACTCCGAAATCGAAGCTTTGGAGCTTGGAAGTGAGGCAAGGACTGTTTTTGATTAATTAGGAGTATTTTGAAAGTTATGTGTTTATTTTGGGGATGATTGGTATGGTCTATTTTTAATTATTGTTTGGTAAAATTTAGACTCATTGGTTTCGAATTGGATTAAATTTTTCTAGGAACTTTCGAATGATTTGATAAGATTACTGAGTCGTTAAAATTTCTAGTAGTGAAATGAAGAAATTGAATAATACTAGTTTTTTGCATGCATCGCGTATATTTCGATTGCTTTTCGCAGATATAAGTATATTCTGGTTTATTCGTGAATATTTTGTTAGTTGAGCGTTACTTAATATTTTTCAATCAAATTTGAAACTTTGTACGGGTTTCCCTGAAAATCGTTAAAAATCATCGGAGTGATGAAGGTGTTGCCAGGTAGTTGGAGAACTTTTCCACTGAATTTGAGTTTAAATCCTACTTGATTCGAACGTACGAAAATTTTTTCCACAAAATTAAATAATTGCGGTAGATTATTTTACTTATAATGGTAAATAATTTATCATAAGAGTTGAGCCTTTAAAGAAATTTGGTAAATATTTAGAAACCCCTGAAAAATATTTTTATAGCATCATTATATTTTTATATAATGATAGTGGTGTAAAAAAATTACAGAAGAGTTGAAATAGTTTTCATTCTTGAAATTCATGAAAAAGAGTTTTGGAAGATGTGAATTCTTAGAAACTCTTCTAAAATTTTAATGTTTGTCTTAAAATCGGGAAATGTCGGAAAATTTTCCATATCTGAATTATTACAAAGAATTATGCTACATAAGCAAACAATTCAATATTTGAAGAAAAACTATAAGATTTTTATTTTTATCTGCACCGATTTTTGCTATGATTGAAAAAGTTCAAACATGACAGCAAGTTTTTCAAAAATTCTATCAAATTGTAAATTTTATAAATTTTTAAAATAATTTACAAAACTAGAAGTGAGCATAATGAGCATTTTTAAGATTTTCGGGAAATATTCGATAGAAATACTTGATGGAAATTCTCGATGTTAAAAAAAATTCATTTAGAATTGGATTGCAAAATTGAAAAAAAAAATCAAACATTGCCAGAGGTTCTGTAAAAAGATACTCTTAAAGATTTTAGTGTTTCAGACTACTACTTGGAAATTTCGAATAAAAGTTTTGGAAAATTCACGGAAATTGCAGAGAATATTCAAAAATTCTCAAGTTGAATTTTCTGGGAACAAAATAAGATGAGTCCCACCTGTAAAAATATTCAGAAATTATACTTTTTCACTCTGTGTATAATTTGTTTATTTCGTGTTCTTATACTAGGCTTTTTACGATATCAAAAAAAAAACGCATTTTTCAGTAATGGTTTTGGCAAAAAAAAAAAAATCCAAAAATTTGTGGAAAAAAAGTTTTAGGCACATCTTGGTTTTTTATGATATTTCCAAATAATTCGACAAACGTTAATCCAGATAACTTAAGTTGACGTGAATTGTGGCATAGGATGAAGAAAAAGAGGGAAAAAAGGAAGTGAGGGAGAAAAAGCAGAGGGAAAATTAGTTTTCATTCCAGTTTTTTCAACGACTTTTCTTCCAAAGTAACGTCATTTCCAGATATTTGAATTTCCAGAAATGGATGATTCTCGTGAATTTTATTCTCTGAGAGTTCTTTTTTCGACGCGGAAACAAAAGGTGCTGAATTGGTTTCACGATGTAATTTTATTATCATGATTTCTGAGTTATATTAAGTGTTATAAAACTAATAAAATGTTTCGTAAAATTTTGAGTTTTATAGAAAAAAATCTATTAATTTTCACAATACTACAATTTTTAAAATACTTAAAGTCCCACAAAAACACGATTTCACGACATTTATAAGTTTCAAAGATTGCATTAAATAAATAATATTTTTTTTGCATTGATATCTTGAAGTTTGAAATCTTCCTAAAGTTTATCAGTTACCTGTGAATTCTGTAGTGTTAAAAAATGTTTAATACTCAGCAAACGCAACTTTTGAAAAATTCACAGTGACATACTTCATGTACTGGAATTTTTTGTTAATTGTCATCTATTTTCTGAAAACACATGTTTATGGAAATGTTTTATTTTGTAAGAAAATCAAATAGGCTCAGCTCAGGGCTGGATTTAGGTTTCGAAAATTTCTGCCCCTCCTTCCTCACCAACCCCTGCATCCATCTTTTTCGAAAAAAAAATTAAGTTCGGTGAATTGAAGAATTATGTGAATTTCGAGTCTTTAATATGAATTTCCAAAAATTAGAAAAGAGGAAATATATAGTAAAATTTGAACTATATCAAAATTTGGGAAATTTGGAAATTCAGATGTTTTGTACAACTAAGTAATTTCAAAATTTACGTTATTTAGAACATGAAAGCAAATTTTTTTATTCCATCATAATTTCAGCAATTTTTCCCACTCTAGGAACCTGTGAATTATTACAATTTTGAAATTTCCAAGAAGTCTGACATTTTGGAAATTCACTAAATTTTGTGAGATTCAAATATCCAAGCAATTTTCAAAATTATAGATTATATATAATTATAGATTGATATGGGAAATTCGAAATATCAGACATTTGAAAATTTCGAAGATTGCAAGAAATTCAAAATATCAGACATTTGAAAATTTCGAAGATTGCAAGAAATTCAAAATTGTAAAACTTTACTCATTTTTATAAATGTCATTCATATTCTTCAATGAACACTAAAATTCAAAAATTTCGTTATATTAAGAATATTTTTTAAATAATAAAACTCGAGCAAAATAAATAAATTATTAATATTTCAATATTGGTTGGAGTTGGTATATTTGAAGATGTATAGAAATTTTAAGTGTTTTGAAAATTCGAGACAAAAAGCTGATGGACAAAATTGATTGATGAATATATTAAAATTTATAAATTACGTAAATAAAAATGTTTTCACAATTTCAGCAATTTCACTTCTAAAATTTTAGTTATTTCTAATATTAAAAATTGAAAAATGTCGAAAGCTTTGGAGATGTTCACCGTTTTTTATATGGACCACAAAATGAAAAATTCGAATCCTGTAGAATTCCTACATATAAGTTAAAATATTGCGTTGATAGCGAAAGAGTTTTTAATAATGTATAATGAAAGTAAAATAAACAATTAGCATTCTAAATTAGATGAATTACTCAGATTATATAGAATATACCAGGCAATTTTGAATTCAAAATTTTAGAACTGAATTTCAAAATTCAGTTCTCTGAAATCTAAAATATTTCATACTTGTAAATTTAAAAAAAAATATTCACTTCAAACTCTTAGAAGAAAACACAATTTCTTTGAAAGGAAAGTAATGATAATCAGCAACTCCCCAAATTGAAAGTTCTTAAATTTTATTCCGAAATTGAAATTCTAAAATGAGAAAAAAACTATAAAACTTTCAAATTTAATATTCGGAAATTCAATGCTTTGAAACTGGAACTACAAGAAAATAAGACATTTTTTTCAGATTCCCCCTCTCTATGATTCTTAATTTTATTTTTAAGCTTGCTTTTGAAAAATTCCAATATCAAAAATACGAATTCCCAAAAATTTTCTAAAGTTTTGAAAAGACCCCAGTTTGTGAAATGCGAGTGAAAATAAAACTCTGATTAATATTAATACTCCCACAAAAACATCATAATAAACTTGTATAAACTCACATCAGTTATTCAAATATTGACATCTCTACTAAATTTTAGTTTTTCGCGGCTAAAACTAATTTTGAAAATTTCCTTGAAAATTTACCGCCTCTCTAATTTTTGTAACCATAGACAGCTGCCTTGTATGCCTGTTCGGTAAATCAAGCCCTGGGTAAGCTGGTTTAAAAAAAGTGATTTGTACCTAATTATTCAATTAGTTCTCCTCGTTTTAAACATGATTCTGTAAAAAATTTAACCATCAAGAGGCTTTGAACTCACTGGATTCAGTGGAAAAGACACGAATCTGGTGACATTGATCGAAAAAATCCTTAGGCAAAAAATGGAGGACGTATTAGCCCGAGGAAAACGGGTCGTGGGGGAAAAAAGAGCTAGGCCAGCGAGGGAAGACGCTGCAGCGTTCAACGGATTTTGCATTTACGCGCACGCATTTACGTCGCGAATGTGAATCGGGGGATGGGAGTGACCAAGTTACTACCATAGTGGAGACCCTGAAGTTGCTGCGCAAAATGCTCAATCGTTGGAAAAACAAGGACAAGGAATCCAGCAAGACCTCTTCCGGAGATGGAAGCGGCAGCAAGAAAAAACGCAAATTCGGCAAAGAAGGTGAGCTGCAACTACGGCGCTCACACGTCTTCTCAGGTCTTTTACCATTCGTCTTTCTTCATTGTTTGCTCGACCTTCTTTCTTACTTTTCATCTTTTCTTTCCAGCATTTTTCAGCTATGCATTTTCCGTGGATTTTCCGTGTTGACGCTAATCAAGGTCGTGCATTTTTCAAAAAGTAGACGAGCACTTTTGAATTTTTCTGTTTTCTCGAGTCATTGACGTTGTGTTTTTTTGTACTATTTGCAAGTTGACCAGAGTTTTTTTTTTTCAAGTTTCATTTCGTACGAGATGAAGTTGAACGGGTTCAAAAATGTTTGAATCTGTAACATTCTAAGTCTCTTCCTCATCTCTTTTACTTCCTTTTTACGTCCACTTAACGCCCACTTCATCCTAATGAGCTCTGTTTTTGGACTTGGCGGTTTCTGAAAACAGGTCTATGTACTTCGTAGACTTAAATTCGTTCATGGTTGTAAATGAAAATAAAGGAAACGGATTACTCTTATGTGGAATGGAGAATATGTTAAATCTTTTCAGCGTGTACAGCGCAACTGGAATTTAATACTGGTACATTAGCCGGACTGCACTTTCAAGTTTTAGAGATGCGCGATTATCGTACAAAGATAATCTTTCATATCGTATTTCGTGCTTTACAAATTTTCACTGAGTAATGCGATCAATTCGGTGTTTTTCAGCAATTTATTGCGTGGTTTTTTGTTCAAGATAACATTCAAAGATACAGTGACGATGAGAATACGAAATCGTCGTTATAGAAAGACATTGAAAAATTGAAAAATTATTGTATTTGAAATTTAGTATTTGATCCGAAGTATCCAATATACTTACAATTTTTTTTATTTGTTCATATTATTGAACTTTTTCGGAATTAAAAATTTTGTAACGAAATTCGTATGGTGTGCTTTGGCACCTGAGTTTTTATTTTGATTAATGTTATATATGCTAATAGTTAGAATCGTATTCAATGGAATCATTAGCCAGATTTAGAAGATTTATAAGCCAGTATTAAGTTAATATTGTTCAGAAAATTTTATCATGACTTTTATAAGCAATTGAGCATTTGGAATTATTTTAATTTTTCATAGTTGAAAATGAGTTGGAATAAGATCACCTTATTTTTTTTGTTCTTACCTTGTAGAGCTGGTATAATTCCATTTTCAACGCTTTTAATTACTTCTAACGATAACAGAAACTCTACTAAATTTAATAGGACAGTTGACATTATTATTTGTAAACAAATAATGTCATCTCAACGAGTGCACGTTTTAGCATGCTTAATTGTTGATGTACTTTACCAATAGATTTAATTACGAGTGAAATTTATTGACTGCAAGGTGCGAAGCATATTACTTTTTTACGAAGAAAAATAGAAAAGGAATGATTAAGGAATAATTTTTTTAATAAGAGGTCAAATAAAATCATAAGCAAATTTGGCCAATTTAGAGATTTTAAACGATTTTGAGGACGATATTTTATTCAACAACGTGTGGAAATGGGACTTTTCCATCGCCAGAGCGTGTGGAAAAGTGGACTTTTCCACACTAGTTGAATAATAGTATATTGTGCGACTAGTTGGAGAAGGAGAACATTCTCCTTCTCCAACTTCTCCAAATTCTCCTTCCCCTTCTCCAACAGGAATGATTCTCCTTCGACCACTAGTCGCACATAATACTTTATTCAACGACCGCAAGGAATATGTAATTGAAGGGAGGACAAATGCCTGACTGATTGACGCAACAATGGCCCTGGTATTTTTTTTTCTTTTCCGCAAGTGCGGCTTTCCCCGAACTTCGGGTGGCATTAGTAGAGCATATATTTTATGTAGGTAAATATTCACCCTCACTTTCCTCAAAACCCATTTCATGCGTTTTTTTCATGTTGTTTTTCACTTTTTGACTTGTTTACGTTGTTGACGTCCAGTTGTTTACGTCGCGTTTACTTTGAGGTTATGGCGCGGATTCGATCAACATCGATTGTAGCTCCGCCATCACAATCGAAAAATCCAATATGGTCGCCGCGGGAAATATGAAATTGACATACGTGGATTTCAAATTCTCCGTGGCGGCCATATTGGATTAATTGAATGTGACGAAGGAAGATTCAGCTATACCCGCTTTACCCACATCGATACGCAGGGCCGCCATGTTGTATCGACACAGAATTCATCATTTCTCTAACTCTCAGCAGGGGTCCGAAATTACATATTCCTTGCGGGAGTTGAATAAAAGTATTTTGTAGCAGTTGTATAAACGATGTTAATGAAATTTCGTTTATACACGTATACTATCTCTAAAAGTAAGTTAATTTTAACTAGATAAAATAAATCCTTTTGCTAGCATAACAAAGTGGCAGTTTTCAAGTACTATCGCTTCTGATTCCAAAAAAAAACTTCAGGAATCAGAAATGTGAAAAGTCTTTTTCATGTTGACCTGAGCCTCTGATTCTCGTATTTTTTCTTTCGATGTTTGCCTGACGTTAATTGAAATATTTTCGCCCAGTAGTTAAAAAACGATGACCTACGGACTTCGTTTGGGGAAAATTTCGCTTCGTTAGAGCACTGCAAACACCCTAGAAAAACGGTAAACAGAAGAAAAAAAAACTCAGGATTTCGCGATGACCGAAGCAAGTTCATACTGATTTTCAGTGAAAACATGTTCACTGTCCAATCGGTCTGAGAAATAGTAATTTTCCATAAAACATCAGTTTTTTTCATAATGGAAATACAAAAAATACTTCATTGAATTTAAGGGCAATTAGCAAAAACTCTATTCAAAATTTAAATTACCAACAAAGTTATGCAACGAATTTCAATAGAATTTTTTGTCATAAGGAACTTGAGAAAAGCCTTGTTTGTTTTTCTCGAAATTTAATTTTTTTACACATTTAAAATTTTGGTAAAATTTTTGAAAATTCAATGAATTTCGTGAGTTTTCACGTATATTTCGAAAACGTTATATAAAAAAAAAAACATAAATACTCGTAAGACAGCTTACGAAATTTCTTTTACAAAATTTCCAGGCCTTTTTAGGTATACCTTAAACAATTTCGAGAACCTATAAGAAGGTTCTGGGGCGAAGGCAGAATAATTTTTGGGAGGAGTTTATAATATAAATATATTTATTTCAGAATTTTGAGGTATTCAGTTTCTTACAATTCGGTTTCTTTAGAAAGGTTTTTTAGTTTTCACAAACTTTCAAGTCATGCTTCTTTCGGAGTTAAACGTTATACATTTTTTATTTTCGTGATTTTCCGATCACTAAGATATAGATTATTTATTGTTCTTTTTAAGGAATTGTAATAACATTTACGATTATAATTTAAGTTTCAAAATTAATGTAGAACTAATTATATCGTACGTTTTAAATATGTCATTTTCAAAATTTGACAATTAAAAAATTTTTATCTATATCATTTATGAATTTTTGAAAATTGACGATTTCATTCTTTTGTTTACCATAAATTAACCATAACAAAGTATTATATTTTGTAAATGTGTAGAATTGAGCTATTGAAAATTTTAATTTCTATACAGTCAACTTTCCAACATTATAAATGAAACTTTTCAAGTAAAAATTCGACATTTTTATAATCTTTTGAAATATTTTGCACTATTAAATTTTAAAAAATTCGATGTTAAGTGAATTGGTTATAATGAAGGGAAAGCATGAAAAATAGTAAATACCGAAAATTAACAATATTCAAGGTTTTTTATAGTTTATAGGAGAATGTTTCGTCTTTTCCATAATTAAATTTTTTTGTGTTCCTTGAAAAATCTTCATTCGTCGAAAATTTCAACTTTGAAGTTGTTATTCCTAACATTGATACTATAAAAGTTTGAAATAAAGAGTCTTTTAGTTTACAATGTAGGTACGTTCTTGATCATTTTGACATATAATACATGAAATGTTAAATAATAATTTGACTCATGTTTTATGAGAGATTTAAAACCCTAAAACCTCCCACTGCCTACGCCCCTGAGAAGATTAAAAAAAATCAATAAAAAAAAAGATATCCTTCATATACGTAACAGGACATTATAAATATATGCATTAAGAAACTTAGGTACATAATCTTTTATGATTGTATAAAGAATTTCATGAAATTTTTCGAAATTTCATTTACAGAAAAAAATGTAAATTTTGTCTAAAGTCTTGAACTTGGAAAATGTCAAATAAAAAAATTGAAAAAATAAACATTTTAATAACTGAAGACGTTCAACTTAGGATTTATTAATTAGTTACTTGAGGTTAAACAAACTCACCGATTCAATTATGAAGATTTGAAATAATTCAAACTTCTTAACGCGAGAATTCGAAACACCAAACTTGAAAATTCCATTGTTCAATATTTTATGTTTCACTCTCAAAAATCCACAACCTCAACATTTAGAGGAAGTACCAATGAAAATCCCTAATTTCGAACATTGGATACTTCATCAAAAGTCTAAGAATGTAAGTGATGATGAATCTATATATTCTTGACAGTCAACTATCAAAAATTTCACCATTTGTCATTTCAAAGATTTAGATTTTCGAAAAATTAGACGAAAGATAGTGTTTAAAAAAAAATTGGCAATTAAAAGATACCTAGTTCAAAAGCTAAGAGAATGCTGATTAAAATTTTTTCATTACATAATCATAAGATCCTGAATCATTTAGTTCATTGACTTACGAACAACATTCCTTAAAATAATATCAACATTTGAACAGCATGGAGTAAACTATCAAACAGACAGGTAATTTCCGTGCAAATACGCAACGTAGGACTATAAAATTTTTTTTCAAACCTTACACAAACGTCAGTCTCGTCAGGCGTTTACATTATATTTGCATCTTGTTTGCAGTCGGGCATTTCCATAGGGCATCCCCTCGAGAGATTTAAGGGGAAGATGCTCCGCATTTCGTGAAAAGTTAGTTGTTTGTGAAACGTTGTGGTGGTGGGAGAGGCGAAGGGGGGGGGTCGCAAGGGCAAGAGAAGTGAGCAAGCAAGCAAATAGATCTTGGGTTATGTTTCAAAGTTATAAGACTAAGCTGCGTAAGTACATCTGCGGGGATGCACTTGCCCCTGGGGTGTAATGAATTTTATTACCAACTCAGTGGAATGCTGAACAACCGGTAACGTTAAACTGACACTTGAACTTATCTCCATGAGGATGAGAAGTTCCTCGGGATTCATTGTCGAATTCCGAGGCTGGGAAATTAGTTATCAAGAGAAACTGGGTAAAAGCTATCTAGCACATTTTTCTCGCTCGTTGAGCTTTTCCAGGGATTTCCTGAATTTCGAAAGTTCAAGTTTTCGGTAGATTAAGGCAATGGGAGCGCCGCTGAGTTTCCAGTGAGTGCGAGAGAGATGCATAGAATGGAACCTAACGAGAGCGAGAGAGACGCAAAAGTCTAACGCTTTCTTCGCCTTAATGGATTGGTTATTTTGTAAAATTATGTGCATAAAAGCGACCCAGAACATTTTTCTCACTTGTTGAGCTTTTCTAAGGGTTTCCTAAATTTTCAAAGTTTCACGTTGAGTTGAGGCATACAAATGTTTATTATTAAAAATTAAAAAAAAGCAGAGAAGAAGGAAAAGTAATTATAAAAATTTCTAAAAATTTTAAAGAACTTTATATTTTTTTATCTTTCAACCCTTCGCAAGTGCACACGTTTTTTTTTACAACATTTTTCCCTTCAGTCACAACATGAAAAAAAAGAGAAAAAAACAACCCCTTTAACGCACGTAAATCATGCAATCTTACCTTACAGTCTGTGTAGGGCAAACCGGAAGTGTGATGACGCCCCTTAAGAACGTTGATAAGGGAGGTCACGTGGTGCAACCTTTCTTCTCTCGCCTCAATATTTCATGTAGGCCGAGTTATAGAACGCGCTAATTTAGTGGGGCAAATAACTTGCGTCGCGAAAGCTGTTCACTTTAAATATTTATTCGCGAGTGCAACGCCATGTAGAAGGGGGGAGGGGATTGTGACAAGAGTGAACAGTGTTGCCAGCTGTTAAGAATGCATTTCTTCACAAATGATATACATTGATTTGCAATTTATACTGTTGTTACAAATTTGGCGAGTTGAATAATTGAAACATTTTGACAGTTCGCAACAGTTTTCGTCTTGCTAGTTTTGCAGTTTATAGCAGTTTTGAGAAATATCACTGGGACTCACTGTAAAAACTGTCATGCATTTTTAAAATGTCAAAATTTTAAGGAAAACTGCAACATTGTTATAACGAGATTTTCAAATTGCTAAAACCAGGTAATTTTTCGTGAATCATACAATGATGATAGCAATGATAATCAATCTTTTGTCTGAACTCACATGCAGCTTAAAATTATAAGTTTAAAAAAATCAGTCAAAATTTTTCTAAATTTAAAAATACTCATTGTAAGTCTGTTCTGAAGATGTTGATGCTAGTAAATTTAGTCAACTAATTTAAAGCGAACATTTCCATACATATTGTTCTAACTTTTTTAAAGCTGAAAAATTCAAGTTCAACCATAAGGAACTTGTCAATTTTTCAAACTTCTAAATTCTTCTTAGAAGTTATAGATTCATGCCGATAAACTTAAAAACAACTTCAAACCTTGAAATCATACAGTTAAACAATTTTATTAACAAATTAAAATCCTATAGTATCATACAGTAAACGAATTTCATTACTGAGACCTAAGTATTCAACATTATTAACACAAAGATTCAGTAACTTACAAATTAAAATATTTTTATTGTAGAATAGAAAAGATTGTTCATGATGCGTTTTTTTTATTGAAACGCATAATAAAAAATGAATTATAATTTAAAAAACTAGCAGAAATGAAGTTGATAAATTTATGTTAGAAAATTGAAGAAGCAATGGAATACACTGAAAAACAGTTTATACTACTGACGAATTTCGCATTTAAATGTTAATGTTGACTTTGAAATTATGACTTTTTTTCGGCGAAAAAAATGAATATTTTAACCAATTTACGCAAGACTAATTATGGGTTCAGATGCATCTATAACAAAAAAATCTTTAATCGTACCAACTTCTATTTCTCTCACAATAAAAGTCCCAGCGAAGAAAAACTAAAAGTATACAATCAAAACTTGCACAAAATTTGAAAATTCAAGAATATTGTTTCCGAGTTCTAAAAAACCTACAACAAATATTTTTTCTATCAAATGAAGTTTGTTTACTAATTTATAATGATCAAAAACTCATAATTTATTTACAGTGTAGCGTTCGAGTGATTTTAAATCAGTTTTTGTACAGTTTAGTTGACAAGAATTTGAAATTGGCTGATTATAGATTTCATAATAAGAATTTTGAAATCATTAGAAATAATATTTTAGGGATGAACAACTACCCCATGAATTTTATGAAAAAACACATTAAGGGGGGGGGGGTAAGGGATAACTTGAAACAAAAAGCACTTTTTTCGCTGATTTTTTACGGAGATACAGCTCAAGCAAATTTATTCAAACTTTTTTTAAATTATAAAACATCTCCCAGAGAATATTTAGTAAAATTTTTGTTATTAAATATTGAAAAATAAGCCGATGACAGAGCGTTTCCCAAAACGTCTTTTTGAAAACACGTTGTACGGTGAACACGATAACTCGGCGTAGATTTATCAGAAATCAAAAAAGTTGGTCAATTTACTTAAAGTAAGAGTTAATTCTCCCCCCTCAATCGTTAGAAAGTTATTATTTTCGTTTTTCAACAATTCATGGTCTATTGAAGCAAAAAACGCGATTTCGCGCTAAATTTTCCGCCATTTTTTAGCCAAAAACCACTTAAATACAAAAATATAAAAAAATCAAAAATGTAGGGGGGAGGCATTTTATACCAAGAAAGTATGTTCCAAGTTTGAAAAGAATCGGTCGAATAGATTTTGCAGAATCGTGTTCATAGACTCAAGAAATTGGTTTCCAGAAAAAACGCGTTAATAGTTTGTTTATTTCTCAAAAAATTTGAAAAAAAAAAAACATTTTTTTGTGACTTACATTGAATCATCAATTGGTTTGAAATTGTGACACAACATTTTCGAAATGTTAAACTTCAAGAAAACGTAAAAAAAGTAAATCGATTTTCTGAATCTGCTTATCCCTTACCCCCCCCTCCCCCCCTTAAAAAAAGAATTAATTAATTAAGAAATATTAATTCAAAGGATAAGCAGAATGAATATGATACTGACAGAATTAAATTGGTGTTACTTTTGGTTGAAAACTTTGAATATGAGATTGAAAAGGATTTTTTGAAAACATAACATTGAAATCATTAACAAGATTGATAATAAATTAAAAAATAAAATTATAAAAAGAGGAAAAGGTAAATTAGATTTTCTAGAGCAACAAGGAGTAGTTTATAAAATTAATTGTGAGGATTGTGTTTTTTCTCATGTTGGGCAGACGAAAAGAAACTTGAAAACAAGAATTAAAGAACATATGAATAATATTAAATTAGTTTCGTCTGTCATAACGTTATAACAAATCATAGAATAGATACCGGTCATGATTTTAATTGGAACGATATTGAGATTTTGTATAAAGAAAAGAATAGATTTATGAGGAACGTTTCAGAGATGATTTTTATTAAAAAGACCGATAATACACTCAACAAGTTATTGTACTCATTTTATTACTCTTTCCAATGTTAATAATATCTTGGAATCATTAACATTTTATATATTCGTTATAACGAATTCCTTCAAAAATCATTTTGAACGATAAAAAAACATTTAACCTGAAGGAAAAATTCTTGATCTGGCAACATCGAAGAGTGCAGCGCAATGGATTGGGGTTAAAAGCGCTCGCGTAAGGGTTGGAATTGGTGCTTGCGCTAAGGATGTAACGCGGGTCGATAACCTGGGTGCGGTCCTTCGGCCCCGACCTCGACAATGTTCCGGATCCGAACTCGTCTCAATGCCGTCACCACGTCGCAATCACGGTGCTTATTCGCGAAAACCGATATTGATTCCCAGCGTGAAAATGAATTAAATTCTGGAATTTTCATAAAATTCAGAGTTATTCGGTTGAGTTATACTTGAAAATAGCTCAAAAATCGGTAAATATATTGTCAAAAAGGACAAAAAAAAAAAAAAAAAAATGATGGGGTACATTTTTCCGTATTCATATGTCCGCTGGACATTTTTCCGTATATATTTTTCCGAAAACACGATTTCCGTATGACCTTTTTTCCGAAAACACGATTTCCGTATGAACTTTTTTCCGCAAACCTGATTTTTGCATGACCTTTTCTCCGCACGAACATTTTTTACGTATGTAACAAATACGAAAATAAATTATAATAAATTCAAATATTTTATTTTTGAGTTACCATGACGATTAGTGATCGCCGCATTTAATAAGTTCTTGTATGATTTTTCTATATTTTCGAAAATAAATATTCATTTTGGAAATGAACTTCAAAATTTCCGGTATTAAAAAGATTTGTTAAAACTAGCAGTATCTTCCGTATTTCTATGCTATATTATACTATTTAACAATTTTTTTCTATTGGATTCGTATTGATTTTTAGAAAGATTTCTGAAATTCAATTCTCTAGAATAATTCAAAGTTTTCAAGGTTTTGAGTGTGTTATCTTATAAATTTTTTCAGAAATTTGTACATACACACATCTTCAGTTTTGAAATAATTTCTATATTCTATAGGTTTTTCGTTTTTTCTGGTACGAAGGAAATATTTTTTATAAATTTTTTTTTTTATAGAAAAGACCTTCCAACTCCCATTTTTTCTTTTACTTAATTTTCCTCTAAATTCTCTTATTTTTTATTTATTTAAAATTTTTTTATTTCATCACAACCAATGATTTATTTCATATTTCATCAATAACCGATTATTACTTATCAACAATTTATTTTCAAAAAAATATATCACCCTTTACATCATTATGTAAAAATCTTTTTTACAATCAAGTTATTGAAATAAAAAACACGTAATTTTGGAAATAATTATATTCATCTTTAGTTATGAATATGATATATTTCTTCTGTCTTCGTCATTAAATTTTTAAGATACAGCTTACTAATTTTCTTCTCTACTTCTATTCAGCTTCCTTATTCTGTTTTTATTTATTGTAATTTTTTAATATTGTCATTAGTGAAAAGTATTGATCAATTGTGATTTTTCCAGATATAGAGAGATTCAGTTATTGTAAATTTGGAAATGAAGAAAAAAAATGTATATTTCGGTTCAGTAACAGATGGTGAATTCGAAATTTTGGGTAAAATACAGAATTTAAACAAAAACAATGAACTTTTAAGAGGAAGGAACATAAAACTGATTAGCGAAATTTCAGAAGATGATGATTTGGTTTGTTATAGAAATATATAAATTTGGTTATTTCAAAATCAAAATTAATTACTTTAAAATTTTTATGTTTTGAAAAAATGTAAAGATGGTATATTCATGAACACTGAACAAGAACAGAAAAAAAATACAAGTTTTTGAAGTATAAATAAGTGAATTTTGAATGTATACAAGGAAATTTCATAAATAACTTATTAAAAGTTATTGAAGAGTTAAAAAAAGTAAAGTAGATAAATAGCTTATACAAAAAATAATTATTCGTATTGCATAATAGATTTGCGATGATGTTTGAAATGGAAATATAATGAGATTTTAATAGAACGAAGGTTTTTTTATTTGTTAAAATTTGCGGAGGTTTGTACATGCGGAAAAATGTCCAGCGGAAAAGTGTCCGGATACTAACAAAAACTGTTTTTCCCTAATTTTTTAACCTGATCGGGTATATTTGCAACAAATTTTTTTATCAATCCTTATAAATTCGCAAATCCAAATTTATCTATTACTCACATTAACACATTTTGTCGAATATTTTTATGGTTAGACTTTGAAACGTGGGGTTTCCGATTTTCGTATAAAATAATTTAGTTGAATTTCATGACCTTGTTATTTATAATTTTAAAATTTTAAAATGTAGCAATGAAACTCTTTAGGTTTTCTCATTCCTCTTCAACAATTTTGGATTTTGGTTTCTTCGTCACAAGTTTCATAGTTATGCACAGAAACAAATGTTTGGTGTTAGCAACTATTTATTCAGTAAATTATTGATCAATTACATTTATGGTTACGATAACCAATCTAAAATTTTCATCACGAAAACCATAATTAACATATCCAAAATTGGGTTCAGTCCATATTTAACCGAATGATTTGGTTGGGGCTGAACCAAAATTTTCTTTCTGTATTAAATTTAAAAAAAATTCATATTGGGATGTTCCGGATATCCTTAAATTTTGTAACAGCAACAGCTACTCGAAAATTTGATCCAAATTCCTGAAAATCCAGATAATTTTTAAATAAAAACATATATCTATTTTAGTATCAATAAATTTCTTACACTCATAGAAAAGAATAGATGTTACCTTTCCAAATTGGACGTGACACCCATTATTTTCTTGGAGTCTATCTACTAAATTCAAATTTCTATTCCTAAATCTGAAAATTTGAAATAAATGTTTTCATGCAATAAAATCCTTTCGTTTTGCGGATGATATTATCCGGTAACCTCTGTTTTCGAGCTTTATTCATGGGTCGATAAATCATGATCTGATGCGCAAGATGCTGGGAATATTGTGGGCTCTTTTAGGCTACTTTACAGCTCGTTTGCGTGGACCGTGGCGTGGCGTGGAAATTTGTACGCCACGCTACCCTATGCGTGGAACGAGTTTCACGCCGCGCGTGATCCCTCCTCCACTTTCGGGCTCAGGACGCTCACGGACCACTCTTTAGCTCGCGCGAGTTCGCCTCGAAAATATGATTGCATGAAATTATATTAGGTTATTAAATATTATTATCCTTAATAATATTATTATATTATTAATAATATTATTATATTATCACATCCAATATATATTATTATATAATATGAAATCATATTATATTATATTATACATATAGTGTGCACGTAAAACATTGTATAATCATGTAATAAATATAATTTCGTTAGTATTTTAAATGATTTAAAATAATTTTCCGTGAAACTGAGTAATGCATTTCAATATAATTCGTAAAGAAAATTTGTATTAACCGCTACAATTGTTACTAATTGATACATAATCGTTTTTCACATTCTCATCAATCGATTGTTTACACATTCATCGTAAACAATAAATTATAAAATACATGTAATTAAAAAAAACTATTATTGTATATAACAAAT
>JAPYZL010149492.1:0-10592 GCA_030522825.1 Platygaster orseoliae
CGCGCGATTTGACGCGCGACATTTAGCGCAACGTGTTGCGTCAAGATTTTTGTATCGAGTCAGAATTTCTCAAAATGACGCCCAAAAATGAAAGCTCGCTGTAATTGAATGATTTTATATTCAATCGCTAGATGTTTCGGTCAAAAACAACTTCAAAACATTTTTTGTCGATATCTGCATTCTTGCAAAAGTTATAAACAATGAAACTTTTAGGCAGCATTTTGCACAAATTATCGTCATTTACAAACTACTGAATGAAATTTAATGCAACTTTAGCAGAAATGTAGTTGAAACTCTAAGCTTTCAAATAAATTAGTTGACAATGGAAAAACTTGATTTTTTATGTTTAAAAAAATGTTTGTTGATAAACAGTTGAATAATTTTTTAATTTCTCAACCTCGGATCGAGATCGGGAAAAAACTTTTTCTAAATACACTTGAGCTGCTATTTTCGAAAGAAAATTTTAGTGATCTTCATAACTCTTAGACTTTGAAAATTTTCAATCGTGCGCCGCACGAGCGCGTCCGCAGTAGAGATGGGAAATATCGATCGTGTCTCTTTCTAACTCACGAAAGCGACCGTTTAGCGAGAGAGATAGAGATCGATATTTCCCATCCCTAGTCCGCAGGAGCCTCGGCGATCGGCGCGAAGTAGAAAGTACGTCGTGTAATGTTGCGTTTTATTTTGCTTTACAAGTGATTTTTTTCCATAATCACAAGTTTCTTATAATATAGGTTGTGATTAAAAGTGCATAAGTGATCATTAAGCGTTAACGGAAATCATTTTGGGAGCAGGTATCGCCTTGACCTGCACGGTTAGTCTGGATCCCAAAAAAAAAAGGTTTCCGTTAACGCTTAAGGACCACTTATGCACTTTTTCCGTAGCTTGTTTCAAGAAACACACGCTGTATCGTCGAATAACTCGGCTCCATTCCAGGAAATGAAGTGAAAAATACGTCCGATTTTCATAAAAGAAGAATTGAGAATGAAGCAAAATGAAATATGAAATAGTACAAGAAAATTATACTCCCATCTACTATAGTTTTAATCCATCAGTATAAATAAATTTTTCTAGTATGTATTCATCATCAGATTTTTTTTAGTATTGATAACACTTTTCGGGATATTTATTATTCTGTATTTTTGTAGATCATTGCTTATAAATTTCTACAACTCGATTCACTATAACTAAAATTTCCATCCAAATTGAGTAATTTTCTTGGCGGCAGATAAAAAACCAAACTTTAAAACGTCCAAATCTCGGGAAATCAAATCAAGAAATCAACCAAGGTCGGGTAAGGTTAGAACTTTAGCGGTCGACGAGGACGTGGAAACTTTGTCGCAGCTCAAACTTCCTCGAGACGGTTTTTGATCCGTGACCAAAAAAACATGGTTTTTTCTTCGGATTAAAAAAAAACTAATTGTTATTCAATTTTTAATCGTTTTTTCAACTCTGTCGCCTCCATTGAAGCTCCACGAATAATAATTGCTATCAAATATACAGTTCCAATGAATAACAAATCATTCGCAGCGAGTTGAATATTGAAAAGTATTGATTTTTCGATCACAAAAATGAGCAGTTTTAATTTTTTTTCTCAAAAACTTGTATGTATAGAATAAAATTGTAAATGTAGACTTGAGTTGATTTTTCAAGACCTATCGATGGGTATTTTTTGTCTTTCGTGTTTGTGAATTTCAATTTTCCGACATGACGTCACGAGTTTGGACAATAGTTTTACCCGGTTTCGCGCGCTAACGCCCTTCTGGAATAAAACTCCTCAATTAATGTACTGAATGCATTGAAAATAGTTTTATTTCGCATTTTTTAATTCAAACACAATTGAACATTTATGTAATTGAAAAATTCAATTCGAACTTTCAATTTTCAATCAAAAAACAGAAATTTGAAAAACTTCGCATTTCAAGCATTATTTGATCTTGAGATACGCAAGTTTTTTGATACATATTTTTGGGTTTTGAACTTGTGTTTTTTGATTCTGGGATTTTCCATGCTAAAAAGTTTTCATAAAAACATCGAAATTTTCAAATTTTTTAATTTTGAATCGCAACTTCGTATTTCATAAATTTAGATTTTCAATTCATAATTTTTTATTAACTGTAAAGATTACTTATTTAAAATCAAAGATTTGGAAACTTAAGTGTATTGCATTTTCTGATTATTTGATTAAATGCTTAAGTTATTATTAAACATAAAAATAAAATTATTATTGATAATGAGATATAGATGAAATTCAAATGAAAATTTCTAATCGCTTCACTTACTAATTTTTCGATCCCTAAATTCGTGTTTTTACGTAAGGAAATGTCACTAATTTTTCAAACTACATTTTTTTAATTCTTTTATTTTTGTATTTTAGATTTTATCATTATGCGATCAAAAATAAAAAAAAAATATGAAATAGCTAAAAAACACAAAAAAAGCTTAAAAAAAACAAAAGCACTTCACAATAAATATTTAGTTTTTGAAAAAAAACTTTATCTTCACTTAATATCTAATTAAAAAATCACGACGAGTAAAATTCCAGATTACATAACGTTTTTCGGGAAATTTCATAAAAAGTTGATATAACAAGTTTCCGCCAAAATGATACTTATTTGTTTACATATTTGATACTTCTCGAAAAAACACACTTGTAAATGGTTTTTAAGGTAATCTTTAAGGTAATCCAACTACATTTTCGCAATCATATACTCAAATGCAAATAAAATACAAATCAAACATATTAATATCTCAGCTGTTCTTCAACTGCAGTCTGAGAATCAAATTTTTTTCATTGCATTGGCATTGAAAGAATTTTCATGAATATATTCGAAGAAATTTTTGATAATTGCATGAAAGTCAAATTTAACTATATTAACAAAAGTTTCCTGCAAGTTCTTTTATCACGACAAAGATAAAATAATCGTCTGCTTATAATTTATTTATTATTAAAAATATCGTTGATCAAAATTTTTGACTCGATGTTTAAATACCTTCTCAATTTGAATTCTCATACAATTTTCATATATTTTTTATTTTTACTGATTAGATGTTCAAATTTACGAACATTTCGTGAATTCGTAAACATTTTTTGCTACGAGAGATGAAAGAGTTAACAAATATCGAATAATCTTAGTGATGTTGATTCCTATAAAAACTTTATAAAAATTGTTTATAAGAATTTTTATAAGAAAAACTTTTTTCATAAAGTGACCTTCTAAAAACTTCAGGTATAAAAAAATTTTCTAAATAAAATTTTTTTTATTGATGCAGAAATTCCTATATGAATTTTTTTAATAAATTTTTGTTTAATAAAAATTTAATGACAGTGAATTTACTTGAACAAATTTTTTTTTAATTAAAAACTTTTTATAAAATTAAAAAATTTTCATAAAAATATCGAAGTTTTTCAAAACGTACGGGCTCAAATATTATTTTATAAAAAATGTACAATTTGTTATGAAACTTACTCTTTTCTTAAAAAGAAAAAAATGTATTAAGATAATAATAAAGATATATAATAGTAAATATGATATAATTTAATATAACATAATATGATATCCATAATAATAATAGTAACAAAAATAATAATAATATAATAATATAATAATAAAAGTTTGAATAATAACAATTTAATATAATTGAATTTAAAATAATATTATTATTTCACTAAAACTATATAAAAAAATTTTTAATAATTTAATTTAAATATAAAATAATAAAAATAATTTATTAAGATATTTATAAACATACATAATAATAAATAATATAATATAATATAATATTGTAACAACAATAATAATATAATAATACAAATTTAATAAGTAAAAATTTTTTCAAAAGTTTTTATAAGGCCGACTTTATAAAAAACGGAATTTCTATAAAAAATATCTCATTCTTATAAAAATTTTACCTTTTTTTATAAGAATCAAAATCACTAGGAAACAACTTAATTTACACCAAAAATTTTTTGAATTTCAATCTCACAAAAACATAAAACATAATCGGAAATTCATCCATATTGCACAAATTAAAGGATATAATGCCAACAAGTGTGCATATACGGAAACTAAAATGTGCCCAAGTGTGTAAAAATAAATTTGCATTTGGACTTTTGGCTCCAATATAAGCTCTGAATTGTGCCAGATTTCCAAAAATTAAAAATGAACTCGAAATTGGTGTTGCTTTTGCTGTGCGTCGCAGTCGGTTTGGCTTTTGTAGCTTTGGCCGATGCCGAATGCCGTTGGACGGCGTGCCATCGTCATTCGATACGTAATAAATGCAAATTTTTCGGACCCGGATGGAAAGTCAACAAATGGGAGCGATGCAATGGAATTTTCGGCAAAACAGAATATTGTTGCGATCAATATGGAGAAGAATAATTGAGTATACACTCGAACTCCTCTATAACGAACTTTTGTATATCGATATGAAAATGCGATTCTCCTCATTGTCCTTTTTTGCTGAAAAAGTCGGATTTCGATTTAGTTGTTTTCCATTTGTAACTTTGACAACATGTCTTTTGTGGTTTTTTTATCACATACTTATATATTCGACTTTGTAAAATAAGAATTGTAAATTTTGCAACGTACACACTGAAAAACCAATTCAGTTCACTTAAATAAATTTTTAGTTCATTGAACATTTTTGTTATTCTGTAAATAATTATCTTTCTACGTAGTTTTATAGAAATTTCACTTCATAGTAGACCATAAAAAGTTTTATTTTATAGTAAGCAATGTAATAATTATTTATTAGCAGTTTTGCTTTATAGTGAGCTATGAGAAGTTTCACTTTGTAAAGTGCGAATAGACAGTTCCTAAAGTAAAACTTCTTTTGCGGTGGGCTATTGGAAGTTTTACTTTATATTCGAACATAAGAAGTTTCACATGGCTGACCGAAAATGAGTGAAACTTCTTATAGTCTATCATAAAGTGAAACTTCTAATGGCACACTATATAAAATGAAACTGCTAATGGCTCACTATATAAAATGAAACTGCTAATGGCTCACTATACAAAATGAAACTGCTAATGTCTCATTGTAAAGTGAAACTTCTCATGGTCTACTATAAAGTGAAACTTCTAATGCATCACTATAAAGTAAAACTTCTTTTGCAGTAAGCTATTGTAAGTTTTACTTTATATTCGAACATAAGAAGTTTCACATGGCTGACCAAAAATGAGAGAAACTTCTTATGGTCTATCATAAAGTGAAACTTCCAATGGCTCACTATAAAGTGAAACTTCTTATGGTCTATTATAAAGTGAAACTTCTAATTGCTCACTATAAAACGAAACAGCTAATAGCTCACTGTAAAGTGAAACTTCTTATGGCCTACTATAAAGTGAAAACTTCTAATGAATCACTATAAAGCAAAACTTCTTTTGCAGTGAGCCGTTGGAAGTTTTACTTTATATTCGAAAATAAGAAGTTTCACATGGCTAACCGAAAATGAGTGAAACTTCTTATGGTCTATCATAAAGTGAAACTTTCAATGGCTCACTACATGAAATGAAACTGCCAATGACTCATTATAAATAAGTGAAACTTCTTATGCTTTATTATAAAGTGAAACTTCCAATGGCTCACTGTAAAGTGAAACTTCTTGTTGTCTACTATAAAGTGAAAACTTTTCTTGAATCACTATAAAGTAAAACTTCTTTTGCGGTGAGCTATTGGAAGTTTTACTTTATATTCGAACATAAGAAGTTTCACATGGCTGACCAAAAATGAGAGAAACTTCTTATGGTCTATCATAAAGTGAAACTTCTAATGGCACACTATATAAAATGAAACTGCTAATGGCTCATTGTGAAGTGAAACTTCTTATGGTCTACTATAAAGTGAAACTTCTTATGGTCTTTTATAAAGTAAAACTTCCAGTGGCTCACTATTAAATGAAACTGCTAATGGCTAATTGTAAAGTGAAACTTCTCATGGTCTACTATAAAGTGAAACTTCTAATGCATCACTATAAAGTAAAACTTCTTTTGCAGTGAGCTATTGAAAGTTCTACCTTATATTCGAACATAAGAAGTTTCACAATGCAGACCAAAAATAAGTGAAACTTCTTATGGTCTATCATAAAGTGAAACTTTCAATGGCTCAATGTAAAGTGAAACTTCTTATGGCCTACCATAAAGTGAAAACTTCTAATAAATCACTATAAAGCAAAACTTCCTTTGCAGTGAGCCATTGGAATTTTTACTTTATATTCGAACATAAGAAGTTTCACATGGCTGATCGAAAATATGTGAAACTTCTTATGGTCTATTGTAAGTGAAAACTTCTAATGGATTACTGTAGAGTGAAACTTCTTTTGCAGTGAATCATCGGCAGTTTCACAAGGCTTACCATAAATAAGTGAAACTTCTTATGGTCTACCCCTTGTATATAATAAAGTTATATCTTATGTATATAACTATTAATTAATTTCTACACAATCCCATCTCTAACCTATTCTCAAACTAATCTCGTCTTATTTTGTTCCAGTGATTGATGACTTTGAAAGGGATAGAAATGCAAAAAAATGTTACGACTAGAATCTAATGCTTGGACTCTAAACACAATACTGAACAATGTGGCAAATTCTGCGTTTCCTGTTCCATCGTCGAAGTTATGAAAAACGTTATAATTCTGTTACTCAGTTGGTGAATGAATTTGTGTAATTGAGAATTTTCGTGAATGGGATGAACAAATTTTTGTTATTGTAACTTTATGGTATTACATTTCCTGAAACACAAGTGTGCAATATTTTTGTAAATATTTGGCTCACTTTTTAGATATTGACAATAACATTTTCGAATATTCATTAATCTTCCAATAGGGCGTTTAAAAAAAAATTAATTATTAATTTAAAAAATTGGACAGTTATCTTGTATTTCTGTATGATAACAAAATACAAGAAAGTTTATTTTCTTATTTTACTCTTAAGACTTTTAAAATAATGTTATCCATTCAAGTCAGGAATTGCCTGATTTTTGAATGAATATTAAATTTTAAACTTTGAATTATTTAAAAAAAGTTAATTAATAATATAAAAAGTAAGACATTATCTTGTATTTCTGTATAATTTAACAAATACAAGAAAGTTAATTTTCTTATTTTACTCTTTAAATTTGTAAAACAATGTTATCCATTCAAGTAAGGAATTTCCTGATTTTTTCAGGTTTTCCAGGTGCGCAACAAGCCTGTAAGCAGGTATTGAACATGGCGCGCATTCCACTTGTTCTGATAATGAAATTCCGATTCAGTTAAGCCTAGAAAGCAGTAAAAATCTCTTACCTGAGACAAAGTGACCGCTTTCTCGCCGATGAGCAATTCTTTGATCAATGGGAATCTGATAGCCAAGTTTAATTGCTCCAATGCGAAGAGAGCGCACTGACAAAGTGAGACCATTTGTTCCTCTCGTGCCTCGTTATCCGCGTTCAATCTGAAAAAAACGCGCACGCAACTCGATTAATTAGGAAATAAATTACGTTTTGGTTTTTTGCAACGCTCGCGAGTTCGCGTACATTGTCGATGCGAAGCGAAAAAATGGCGTAACTTCGTTGAACTTGAATTTCGTTCTCAAAACTTTATTGATTAATAAATGTTATGAATGATAGTTATGTCAAAAATAAAATGTTATGAATGATTTTGATGATGATGACGTCACAGTCATGAATTCTTGAACAATAATTCATGATTGACTGAAATCATGGAAAATGTTATGTCCTTGTGTGCCTTGTCATGGTGCAAAAATTGTAGCATCATTGGCGAATTTGAATGACGTAACACCATCATCGCGCATTCATTGCAACATCAAATGGCAGGTTTACTAGTGTCAAACATGTCAACATCATTGAGTCATTAGTTTAGTTTCTATCTCTCAATGATTGCAGAATCATTGGTGCATCAACTCGAGATTTTTCGGAAAAAAATATCAGCTCAAATATATGAATTCTGGCAAAATGAATGTGTAATGTTTGAGTGATGTTGAGATCATTTTTCGCGATTTGAAATTTTAGTTGGTTTGTACAGATTTGTAGTTTTAGAATTTAAGTTATTTGGAAGATTTTAGAAGATTTCGTTGTTCTACCATGATTTCATAAATTTTTTCTACTCTAGGAAACTCGTGAATTATTATAATTTTGAAATTTTTAAAAAGACTGACATTCTG
The DNA here is from genome assembly GCA_030522825.1 of Platygaster orseoliae. Taxonomy (NCBI): domain Eukaryota; kingdom Metazoa; phylum Arthropoda; class Insecta; order Hymenoptera; family Platygastridae; genus Platygaster; species Platygaster orseoliae. The sequence goes on from JAPYZL010149492.1 coordinate 8,165, forward strand.
AAAATTAAATGAATTTTGTAAAATTCGAATATTAAAGTAATTTTTGAAATTGTTGTAATGTAATTGACAAGGGAAATTAAAAAATGTGTCAGACATTTGAGAATTTCAGAGTTTGCAAAAATATCAATATTTTACGAATTTACTTATTTTTATGAATATCATATGAATGATTTAAATTTTAAAAAATCTGAAATTTTCGGCATTTTGCCAATTTTGACGGAATATTGAGGATAAGTGTAATTTTCGAAGTAAATTTGCTAAAATTGTCGAAAAATCTTTATTTTCATCGTTTCAAAATTGTAATATATTCATCAAAAGGTTTTATCGGATACTTTTTTTGGTATTTTTCAAAACAGTTAAAATTTTCAAAAATCTTAAATTTTCTAACTTTGAGCATTTTCCAACTATTTAATAATTTATGAGTTTTTTTGAAAGTCCTATCATTTGCAAAATGTTGTAAAAGTGACGAAATTTCTGAATTTTATAAATAGTATATATATTTAATATCATATATATAACTATACAATAAATTTTACCATAGTAATTATTGAAGAATAATAACGATATTTATAAAAATGAGTAAACTTTTACAATATTGAAATTATTGCGATATCCGAAATTTTCGAAATAAAATGGCTGGAATTGTCGAAACATTTTTATTTTAATAATTTCCAAATTTAACATATTTATCAAGAAATGTCAACATAACCTAACTATTCATAATTTATTAATTTTTTGAAATTCCTATAACTTGTAAAATGCTGTAAATGTGACGAAATTTCTGAATTTTAGTAATTATTAAAGAATATGAAAAATATTTATTAAAATGAGTAAATTTTTAAAATATTGAAATTCTTGCAAACTCATAAATTTTCAAATCTCTGACAATTTTTCAAATTTCCTATATTAATTACATGTCTAAAATTTTGAAAATTGCTTGAATATTTGAATTTCACCAAATTAAGTGGATTTTCATAAATATTAAAATTACCATAAATCTTACAATTTTCCAATTTCGAGCGTTTCAAAACTATTCATAATTTACAAGTTTTTTGAAATTCTTATAACTTGAAAAATGCTGTAAATGTGACGAAATTTCTGAATTTTAGTTATCATTGAAGATATGAATGATATTCATAAGAATAAATAAATTTTAAAATATTAAAATGCTTGCAAACTCCAAGATTTTCAAATGTCTGATAACTTTTCGAATTTCCCTTATCAATCACATTTCTAGAATTTTGAAAATTGCTTGATTATTCGAATTTCACTAAATTTAATGGATTTTCAGAACGCTTAAAATTACCATAAAACTCACAATTTTACATTTCAGAGGATTTCAGAAATATTTATAATTTACAAAATTATTGAAAGTTTTACCACTTACAAAGTGTGAATGGTATTTATGAAAATCAGTAAATTTTTAAAATATTGAAATTCTTGCAATATCCTAAATTTTCAAAAATCTGACAACTTTTCGAAATTCCAATATTAATTGCATTGCAAAAATTTTGAAAATTGCTTGATTATTCGAATTTCAAGAAATTTAGTGAATTTTCAGAACACTTAAAATTACCATAAATCCTACAATTTAAAACCTGGACAATTTCAAAATTATGCATAATTTACAAATTTTTTGAAAGTCCTATCTTTTTAAAAACATAAATTTAACAAAATTTCTGAATTTCAGTAATCATTGAAGAATGTGAATGAAATTCATAAAAATGAGTAAATTTTTAAAGTATTAGAATTCTTGCAAACTCCGAAATTTTCAAATGTCTGAAAACTTTTCGAATTTTCCTTATCAATCACATTTCTAGAATTTTGAAAATTGCATGATTATTCGAATTTCACCAAATTTAATGGATTTTCAAAAAGTCAGTCTTATTGCAAATTTCAAAATTGTAATAATTCACCGGGTTCCTAGTGTAGGAAAAATTTCCGAAATTATCGTAAAATAACAAAATCTGCTAAAATGTTCCAAATAACATAAATTCTAAAATCACTAATCTGCACAAAACAACTAAAATTTCAAATCGTGAAATGATGTCAACATCACTCAAACATTATAGTCCAAGGGCTGGTGAGCAAAAATCCGGCTGATTTCATATCGGCTGAAAAAATTATCTAATATTGCTTTCAATGTGTTCAATAATAAATCAAGTGACTGCCAACTCAAATCGGTTGCGTTCGTGAGTTAAAAAACGTTTTATCGAGTTTTTTGAATTCGAAATCCGGCTGATCTCATATTGCATGAAAATTTGTGTAAACATAGGAAAAATATTGCTATTCATGAATTTAGATGACTGCCAATCGAAATCGGTTGCTAAAGGTGACTGCCAAATTAAAAAAGGGTCAAAAAATTTTCAAAAATCCGGCTGATCTCATATCGCCCAAAAAAAAAATATGTTGTAGCTGAAGTAATAAG
>JAPYZL010149513.1:0-10338 GCA_030522825.1 Platygaster orseoliae
TAACACAGCTCACTGCATTTCGCTCAGCCGAGTGCAGGTAAAAAGTAGAGGGGGAAATTTCGAGGAGGCAGCCTCCTCAATCTGGTCACCCAGGTGACGGCACGCGCGAGTTGATTCCATTTGTCCCGAGACCAAAAATCCCAAAGCCGGCTAACCCTAGTTTGTCAGACGGCGAGTTTTGTCAGACGGCGAGTTTGACAGACGGCGATCGAGTTTGTCAGACATAGGGAATTCCGGGAAATTCTAGGGAATTTATACGCTTTTTCCCAGATTTCCATATAAGTTTCCTAAAATTTACCAGAATTCCCCATGTCTGACAAACTCGCCCTCTGACAAACTCGCCCTCTGACAAACTCGCCGTCTGACAAACTAGGGTTAGCCCCAAAGCCCTGGCCCTATGTTGGGCTAGGGCTGGCCAGGGCTTTGAGACTTTTGGTCTCGGGACAAATGGAACCAACCCGCACGCGCAGTCAAAATACATCTTCGCAACTTGTTATTGATCTGAATCTGTATAGGACTTGAACTGGCCTCGACGAATTTTCGTATGATTACCTTAGTTGAGTTTGACAATTTTTCTTGAATTTTTTTTTTTTTTTTATTAATTCTAGTAATCTCAACTAACATTATTGATGGTTCATGGAATTTAAATGTAGATTCAAATGCGCGCCTTTTTCGCCACCATGTTTCCGAGCAACAAAAACGTTGGTGTCACTGATTATTTCGATTGTAGCAGAAAATACTATCGATACGATCGATACCTATCGATTTCTGATACGGCTGTTTGTGTTTAAATATTGTTTACTAGCTTAATTTTCAAAGCATTTTTATGAATTTTAATCAACTTTAATGACTAAAAATGACTTGTGTGAAAAACGCGCAAAAGTGGTCTTTACTGATAAAAAAGGGCTCAATCGCAAATCTTTCAAATGAGATTGAGGTAAGTTTATCAATGTTTACAACTGTTTTTCACGTTTTTGGAGCATCAACAAATTTTAGGGAATCGTAGCGTTTCGTTTTCGATTGTAATACCACTTGACATTGTAACTCTCAAATCTAAAATTGACGAGAGTCATGAAATAATTTTGATAATTTTCATTAATTAAAACTGTCAATTTCTATGTTCGAATATTTATTTGTTAATTATATTTGACTTACATAACTGAACCTGACAAATTAGACAATTTGAAAGTAGAAAGTTTTGGTTCTAAAATGAATTTGGGAAATGATGATCATATTTTGCATTATAGTTAATTTTTGAAACATAAATATTCGAGAATTCACTGATTTTTAATTCAAAAGTTCAAGATTGAAAATTCGTTGCACAAACAAAAAATTTGAAAATGATAATGTTTGTCGTTTTGAAAATTAAAAACGTAATATTTACAGTTTTCTAAAAACAATTTATTAAATTGAAAGGGTACATAAAAAAAGCAATAAAAATATAAAAGTCAGAGTTTGAAAGGTAAAAAATATAAATAATTTAAGTACATCGAAGAATATTAAATAAAATGCGAAATATTACAGGATATTGCACCGATGAAGCTTGTAAACAATAATAAGTTATTTGTTAAAAATATATATTTTTAATTAAAAATTATAAATTATGTTAGGAATTTAAAGATAGAAATTTGGTGAATATAAATGAATTGTAGGAAAGAAAAAGAACTTGAATTTTTTTCTGATAATATAGACTATAGGAATTAAAAATTGCTTTTCCTTAAAAATTAAACTAAAATTCAAATTCAAAGTCATCTTTGAAATAAGACATTCTTGGAAATTATCGTTCAAATAAAATCAGATAATCTGAAAAATTGCAGAAACATTTGATGATCTTAATTTTTTAAATTTTCAGTTTTAACATTTTTTATTTATGAAAGAGATTGGAATTAAAAAATGAACGAATTGAAAATTTTGAAATTGAATATTATAACTCAATCAAATATTTAAATCCTAAAATGTAATTAATAAAATTATGATGATATTTTGCATTTTAGTTTATTTTTGAAACAAAAACATTTGAGAATTCACTGATTTTTAATTAACAATTTTGAGATTGAAAATTCGTTGCACAAGCCAAAAATTTAAAAATGATAATTTTTGTCATTTTGAAAATTAAAAACACAATTTCTTAAATAGAATGTGAAATATTACAGGACACAATAAATATTAAATGTAAACATGTAATATTTATTACATTGTAATAAATATTATAAGACCGATGAGACTTGTAAACAATAATATGTTATTTGTTAAGAATGTATTTTTTTTTATTAAAAATTATAAACTATGTTAAGAATTTCAAGAAAAAAACTTTGTGAATATAAATTAATTATAGGAAAAAAAAGAACTATAATTTTTTTCTGTAAATAGAATTAAAAATGGAATTAATATATAGGAGTTAAATATTAATACATAGGAATTAAAAATTGCTTTTTCTTGAAAATTAAATAAAAATTCATATTCAAAATCATCTTTGAAATAAGACAATCTTGAAAATTATTGTTCAAATAAAATCAGATAATCTGTCAAATTTCAGAAACATTTGATCATCATAATTTATTTAATTTTCAGTTTCAACATTTTTTATTTATGGCAGAGATTGGAATTGAAAAATAAAAAAATTAAACATTTCTGAAATTAAAATAAAAATTCAATCAAATATTTTGATCCTAAAATGTAATTAAGAAAATCATGGTGATATTTTGCATTTTAGTTTATTTTTGAAACAAAAACAGTTGAGAATTCTCTTATTTTTAATTATGAAGTTCGAGATTGAACTTTCCTGTAACTAATTTGTAAACTGAAAATAATGCGTAGAAACTGAAAATTGAAAAATAATAATTTTTGTGATTTTTAAAATTAAAAACGTGATATTCACAGTTTTCTTTAAACATTTAATAAAAATGAAAGGTTGAATTATAAAAGTAATAAAAATATGAAATCGAGAGTTTAAATTTAAAATATAAATAACTTTAGTACATCATAAAAGAGTAAATAAAATTCGAAATATTACAGGACTTTGCACCGATGAAGCTTGTAAACAATAATATGTTATTTGTTAAAAATGTATCTTTTTTTTATTAAAAATTATAAACTATGTTAAGAGTTTCAAGATGAAAATTTTGTGAATATAAATGAATTATAGGAAAGAAAAAGGACTAGACATTTTTTCTGAAAATAGACCATAAGAATTAAAAATTACTTTTCCTTAAAAATGTAATAAAAAATCATATTTAAAATCATCTTTGAAATAAGACATTCTTAAAAATTATCGTTAAAATAAAATCAGACAATCTGTAAAATTGCAGAAACGTTTGATCATCATAATTTTGTTAATTTTCAGTTTTAACATTTTTCATTTACGGCAGAGATCGGAATTGAAAAATAAAAAAATTTTTAATTTTCAAAATTCAAATTAAAATTGAATTAAATATTTTAATCTTGAAATGTAATTAAGAAAATCGTTATGATATTTTGCATTTTAGTTTATTTTTGTAACAAAAACATTCGAAAATTCACTGATTTTCAATTAAAAAGTTCAAGATTGAAAATTCGTTGTACAAACCAAAAATTGGAAAATGATAATTTTTGTGATCTTAGAAATTAAAAACGAAATATTCACAGTTTTCTAAAAACAATTAATCAAATTAAAAGGTTGAATAAAAAAAGTAACAAAAATATAAAGGTCAGAGTTTTAAATGTAAAACATATAAATAATTTGAGTACATCAAAGGATATTGAATAAAATGCGAAATATTACAGTACATACTAAATATGAAATGTAAACATGTAATATTTATTACATCTTAATAAATATTACAGGACCGACGAAGCTCGTAAACAATATGTTATTTGTTTAATGCGTATTTTTTTGTATTCAAAATTATAAACTATGTTATAAATTTCAAGATAAAAATTTTGTGAATATAGATGAATTGTACAAAGTAAAAGAACAAGAATTTTTTTCCGAAAATAGAATTAAAAATTAAATTAATATGTAGGAATTAAATATTAATACATAGGAATTAAAAATTGCTTTTCCTTAAAAATTAAATAAAAATCCATATTCAAAATCATCTTTGAAATAATACATTCTTGAAAATTATTGTTCACATAAAATCAGATAATCTGTAAAATTGCAAAAACATTTGATCATCATAATATTTTTAAATTCCAGTTTCAACATTTTTGATTTACGGCAGAGATTGGAATTGAAGAATAAAAAAATTAAAAATTTTTATTATAAAAATAAAAGTTCAATCACATATTTTAATCCTAAAATGTAATTTATCAAATCATGATGATATTTTGCATAACAGTTCATTTTTGAAACAATAACATTCCATAATTCACTGATTTTTAATTAAGAAGTTCGAGATTGAAATTTCCTGTAACTGATTTGTAAACTGAAAGTAATGTGTACAAACCGAAAATTGAAAAATGATAATTTTTGTGATTTTGTTAATAAAAAACGTGATATTCCTAGTTTTCTAGAAACAATTAATGAAATTGAAAGGTTAAATAAAAGAACTAATAAAAATATGAAAGTCAGCATTTGAATTTCAAAAATATAAATAATTTTAGTAAATCATAAAAAAGTAAATAAAATGCAAAATCTTATAGGACATTGCACTGATCAAGCTTGTAAACAACAACATGTTAGTTAATAAAAATGCCTATTTTTTTTAAAATTATAAACTATGTAAGGAGTTTCAAGATGAAAATTTTGTGAATATAATTTAACGATGGGAAAAAAAAGAACTAGAATTTTTTCAATAAAACAGATTTAAGGAATTAAAAATTACTTTCCCTTCAAAATTATATGAGAACTCATGTCAAAAATCAAATTTCAAATAAGATTTTCTTGAAAATTACCTTTCAAATAAAATCAGATAATCTGTAAAATTATGGGAATAGTCGATCATTATGATTTTTTTATTTGCAGTTTTTAACATTTTATTTTCATCAGAGATGGGAATTAAAAATTAAAAAATAAAAAAAATTCAAGATAAAAATAAAAATGTGAGTAAAAGTTTTAATCATAAAATATAATTTAGTAAATCATGACGGTATTTTGCATAACAGTTCATTTTTGAAACAATGACATTCAATAATAATTCACTGATTTTTAATGAAAAAGTTCGAGATGAAAAATACGTGTAACTGATTTGTAAACTGAAAATGATGTGTACAAACCGAAAATTGGAAAATGATAATTTTTGTGATTTTGGAAATTAAAAACGTATTATTCACTAAAAACAATAAATTAAATTGAAAGGTTAAATAAAAGAAGTAATAAAAATATGAAAGTCAGAAATTTTAAATAAAAAAATATAGATAATTTTAGTATATTATTATTATTATAAAAGAGTAAATAAAATGTGAAATATTAAAGGACATTGCACCGATGAAGCTTGTAAACAATAACATGTTAATTAATAAAAATCTATATTTTTTAAATTATAATTATATACTGTGTAAGAAGTTTGAAGATGAATATTTCAGTTTTATAAATTCCAAAAATAGTCTCAGATACATGACCGACCCAGTTTCAAGCATGAGTAACTTGAAAACTATTGTTTACAGGTAGATTTTCTTTTCATATGAATTTTAGGATTTTCACTCTACTTTCGAATGCTATTGTTAAAAACAGAAAAAAATAGGTTTAAACACACTCTTAACCAAAAAAGTAAATATTTTTGAAAAAAATGCGATATCCTTTAAACTTGCACATTTTTGATTTTGAAATAAAAACTACACATAGCGTTATCTATATTTCTACACATATTATTTTTATTTTCTAAATTTTCTAATGAATCGAAACATAGAATTTTTTTAGAAACATCAAAAACCATATCCAGGAAATATCATAAAAATATTTAAAAGTTTTGTCTTCTTCCCAGGAATCGATATTGAAATCCAGTGAGAGCTATGAAAAATACTTGCACAAACTCATCTTATACCTAGCGCAGTTTTGCGGGCAGCCCTCTAACGTTGGGCAGCGCAAAGAGGCTTGGCTTTTAACCGATGCAATATATCGCAATGTGAAGAGTGTCCCAACAAACGCACAACACCTTGGCTCGCTGTACCACATACTCAAGTACTTTTTGCAAGATGGCCAACTTCACCACGAGGCGAAGAGCATTTGCGACAAACACTTGTCCAGTGCAGACTATGCGAGCTTTTCCGACAAGTACCTCAGCGTCGCCTACATCTGGTTCAACGCAGCCAAAGCGCTGCTCGAGAGCATCTGCGCGGACTACGATGAGAACAAGGTGGAACTTCTGCGACTCTGCATCGAGCAGGACTGCGACATTCTCAAATCCGCTTGTCCGAGTTACGTCAAGTACATAATCAATCGATGGACAGTGTATTTCGAAAAACTCGAAGCCTCCTCTTCACCCAAATTGTCGACCTTACGCAAGAGCATTTTATCAATTCTGGCTAACCAGAAATTATCCCTGTCCAAGGCCGTTGACGCCACTGAACAAGGCGAGATCTACAAAATTTTGATTGATAAGATGACTAAGTCTGCGATCCATTGTGCTCTTCGCAAAAACGATATTCCCGCAGTAAATGATTTGTTAGACGAGTTAGAGCCTGTTTTGGTTTCCATAGCTCGAAAGGTTGAGCACTACAAGGATTGCTGCAAGCTGTATTTTCAGCTGTGGCGGACCTTAACGAGGCCTTTTGAAACGCTCGACAAAAATGTCGGTAGAGATATTTCGCGCTACGTTGAGTCCATGAGTAAGATGCTGGCGACTGGTGGAGCTGAAGATCCTGTCATGACCAATTCCTGGTCTCTCTCCCTTTGCTTCGACTCGCTTAGCAGCAAATGGTCATCGGAGTTGAAAAATTGCCAGGATTTCGACAACTTCAAGCACTTCTTCACGAGCTTTATCAGCCTTGCAAGGTTCGTCCAGCAATGTCAGAAGACCAAGAAAATTAAGTCTTGCTGTTCTGAAAATTGTCAGGTGATTATGAGTTTAATTTCTGATTTCGGATTGTGGAAATAGTATGTTTCTCATGACTTTCCTTTCTTGTATAGATCTTGGATAAAATTCAAATGTTTAATTTGGTGGTGTACACAGATGAAGGAGGACTTGTACAATCCTGCAGTGATCGATCTGAGGGTTCTTGGCGTGGCTTCGAGATTGTTTGAGAGCAAGATGTACGAAGACGTGTTTCTCCAGTGCGAGGAGATGATCCTGGACGCGGTGTCAACGGCGTATGCTCTGAAGGAGAAGATGTGTAGTCAGTGGGCAGTTATCTGGAGGTCCCTGAAGACTTACATCATCCGTTTTGCCGAGTTTCGGGCTCAGGATCAGCTTGACAAGTGCGTCGACCTGTACTCAATTTTGTGCTCAGCTGTAGCGCACCTCGAAGAGTTTGACTGGAGGAGCAGCGAGCCTGAGTCCATCATCAACTCCCTTCGCAGGCTCGCCTTCATATATCTCACAAGAAATGACTACGAGCAAGCCATCCTTACGGCATGCTTTGGCTGTCTTTTCGCCTCTCTCAGGTTAGTGGAAAATATTGCATTCAACATTTTTTTTTATTTTTGGAATTTTTTAAATTTTGCCCGTGGAAGACGGAATTCTACTTGAATTTTTCGAAATCTTCAGGAATTTTTCTTGGCTTAATTAATACGTATTTAAAACTCTAATTTTACACGCAAAAAGAAGATGGTAAATTGTTCGGCACATACAAAATAGCCGAAAAAATGTTCAAAAAGTTTCTGTCACAGTGTTTTCCATCATCAAATAAAATTTCGTTACATCAAATTCTAGAAATCTAAGTAGTGATCCACAAAAGAACTAGGAAATCGTACAAAATGTGATACATGTAAAAAAAAGCAGAATAGTACAGATGTATTAAAAAAGTAGAGAATTAGACCGAATTTTATGAATGTTGACAAATATGGGAAAAAGTATAAATACCAGATATCTTTAAAATACTCTAATCCTTTCTATAAAATTTTAAATATAAAATCATTGACTTCTAGAAATCTATACAGTAATTCATTTAAATACCAGAAAGTTCTCTAAATTGATGTATAAGCAGTTTTAAAAAAAATCCTTTTATATACGTCAAATATAAAATGTAATTCGTGAGTATCAAATTCCAGAAATCTAAATAACAATCCGCAGAAGAAGAAAAAAAATGTGATAAATACGACAAAATACGAAAAATACCAGAAATTCGTAAACACTCAAAATCCATGTTGGTAAAGCTTTCTTAAAAATCCATAAATTACTAAAAATTTATATAACTTGAAATTTTAGAGTATCTGATTCTAAAAATTTTTATAGAAATCCACAAAAATATTAGAACATTCTTTGAATCGTATAAATACCGTACGGTAATTCATTATATTACCAGGAAGTTCTCCGAATTTATTTATAAATTGTTTTTTTTTAAATTATACTAAAAATATAATTTACTTTCAATTCGAGAGAATAAAATTCCAGTAATCCAAATAGCCATCTACAGAAGAACAAAAAAAAATTCGATAAATACGAAAAAATACGGAAAATACCAAAAAATTTATAAAACTCAAAATTCATGTAGGTAAAGCTTCCTTAAAAGTCCGTAAATTACTAAAAATCTATACAACTTCAAAATCCTAGAGTATCTGATTCTAAAAATCTTTATAGAAATCCACGAAAATATTAGAAAATCCTTTGAATCGTATAAATACTGAAATAATACTAAAAATACTGAAAGTAATAGAAATCTATGAAATGTTGATTACGAAAGCATTGAATTCTAGAAATCTATACAGTACTTCATCATAATACCAGAAAGTTCTCCAAATTGATTTATAAACTGTTTTTTTTTAAATCCTTTCATATACTAAAAAAATAATTTACTTTGAATTTGAGAGAATCAAATTTCAGGAATCTAAATAGTGATCTACAGAAGAACAAAAAAAATTTGATAAATACGAAAAAATACGAAAAATATCAAAAATTTGTAAACACTCAAAATCCATGTCGGTTAAGCTTTCTTGAAATTTCCATAAATTACTAAAAATCTAGATAACTTGAAATCCTAGAGCATCTGATTCTTAAAATCTATACAGAAATTCACGAAAATATCAGAAAATCTTTTGAATCTTATAAATATTGAAATAATACTAAAAATACTGGAAGTAATAGAAATTTATAAAAATTTAAATACGAAAGCATTGAATTCTAGAAATCTATGAAGTAATTCATTATAATACCAGAAAGTTCTACAAATTGATTTAGTAAAAGTTTTTTAAAAATCCTTTCATGTATAGAAAATATAATTTATTTTGAATTCGAGAGTATCAAATTCCAGAAATGTTAATAGCGATCCACAAATGAACAAAAAAATTTCATAAATACGAAAAAATACGAAAAATACCAGAAATTTGTAAACACTCAAAATCCATGTTGGTTAAGCTTTCTTGAAATTTCTATAAATTACTAAAAATCTAGATAACTTGAAATCCTAGAGCATCTGATTCTAAAAATCGATACAGAAATTCACAAAAATATCAGAAAATCTTTTGAATCTTATAAATATTAAAATAATACTAAAAATACTGGAAGTAATAGAAATTTATAAAAATTTAAATACGAAATCATTGAATTCTAGCAATCTATACAGTAATTCATTATAATACCAGAAAGTTCTCCAAATTGATTTATAAACTGTTTTTTTTAATCCTTTCATATATACAAAATATAATTTAATTTGAATACGAGAGTATTAAATTCCTAAAATCCAAAAAGCGATCTACAATTAAACAGAAAAATTTGATAAATACGAAAAATACCAGAAATTTTTAAACACTTAATATCCGTGTTGGTAAAGCTTTTTTGAAAATCCATAAATTACTAAAAATCTAGAAAACTCAAGATTTTAGAGCATCTGATTCTAAAAATCTATACAGAAATCCACGAAAATATCAGAAACTTCTTTGAATCGTATAAATATTGAAATAATACAAAAAGTACTGAAAGTGCTAGAAATCTATCAAATTCTGAAAATTTACATAGTCATCCATAATGATATTCGAAATCTACGAAAATCCTACAAATTGCTACAAAGATTTATAAATACTGAAAAATACTAAAGACTAATAGTAATAGAAAGCTATGAAATACTAAAATTTTATGCAGAAATTATTTTGGGACGCACTTATTTATCCGAAATCCCAAAATGTCGAACAACCCACTTTACCGAATGCGAATATGCCGAACTGGTCATTTTCCGATTGATAATTTACTCGAAAATAAATTGAATCGAATCGCGATTTGTTCGATCGTTTGATACACCGAAATGATATTGCCCCGATTACTGAAA